>VSMD01103321.1:0-15980 GCA_008750895.1 Mirza zaza | reverse complement strand
CCTGCTGGAAGCATTCACGGCTTTGGGTGGCACATTTGGAGAACTCTGAAAAGTATCACTGGGCCTACACTGCCCTGTGCCACAGGCCTGGGTCTCCGTCTGCACTCACACTTGCCTGGCAGGACTCTCCGCACAAGGCAGAGATGCTCAGCCGAGCATGGAGAACGGGCCCAGGGCTCAGACTGCACGGCGGCTTCCCCGGCAAGTCCCCAGCTGCTGCGTGCTGGCTCCTGAGGAGTGACGATGAAGATGCTGTATCTTCCAGA
The DNA here is from genome assembly GCA_008750895.1 of Mirza zaza. NCBI lineage: Eukaryota > Metazoa > Chordata > Mammalia > Primates > Cheirogaleidae > Mirza > Mirza zaza. The sequence continues at coordinate 15,714 of VSMD01103321.1, read as the reverse complement.
GGCCTGCCTGGCTCCACCCTTCCCTTCCTAAGTCACTGCGGCTTCACGCAGGCCAGCCACCCCTGCAAAGGCAGAGGAGGCCACCCCTCTGATGCTAGAAACCGACACACACTTGAACCTTCCAGCCTGCCAGCCTGCTCTCCCAAAGAGGAAGGGACAATAAAACAAAAAAGTCAACCTCTGACTGCCCCCTTGTTGTTATATTTATACTAATGATCTTCTTGAAGAGGGAGCTCAGCGTCCTGGAACCTAGGAAAAGAAAAGCCACCAGCAAACAGCAAATGGGAGGATGAATCTGCTGGAACAGCCAGCTCCACGTCCATCTCCCCCAAACCCTCCTCGGCAGAGCCCTCCCTCGGCATTTCAGCAGGTACTGCTGCCCGCCTGGAAATGCAGCTGATGTGCTTGCTGGGAGGCTTCTCCCAGGTAACATTCCCACTGGGGCTTAGGGACTGCGCCGAGGAAGTCTTGACATCATGTAGAGAGGATGAATATCAGACACAGCTCTGTCCCCCAAAACTCTAAAAAGACTAAATTAATTCCTACCACCGTCTCCCTTACCAGTGAGCACCCCTGCCGGCTTCCCCCTCCAAACTGTTAAAACAGATCTTCCCCCAAAACCAGCCAGCATGGCTCAGCCTCCTCCCCTGTGGCCAGGCCACAGCTCGTGCAGAGGACCAGGAGTGAAGAGTCCGAGGTTGGGATCCCAAGTCGGCTCCCCTGGAGCTGTGTGAGACCAGACATGCCGCCGAACCTCTCTGGGCTTCAGATACCACCTTCTCCTGTCTCTTCCCAAGGTTACTCCAGAGGTGAGGCTCACATGTGACAATGCTTATCGAAGGGCTCACTAAAAAGAAAAGTCATTTTCTTTTATCTCTATCCTCGTTATTAACAGCACAATGGATGTTTGAAATGGATGGGCCCAATTTTTCATAAACCAAAGAAGCTAGAAGGGTGGAGAGAAGGGAGAACAGATACTTAGAAATTGCTTTAAGGCTGTCCTTTGGAGCCCCATTCTTCCAGATTTTTCCAAATGCCTGCTGCAGCAATAACAGCCCCAAAAGAACACACCACTTTGTCAGGACTTGTAGGTGAAATGTGCTGGAGCAGCTGTCAGCTCGGGGAAAATCACTCATCAGGTAGTCAGCCGAGTGGGGCTGCTTTCAGCTGGACAAACACTGCGTCCGCGCTGGGAGCCGGAGCTTTCCTGCCTTTCCCTTGGAGGCCGAAGCGACCCAGCGGGCCCCCTTTCCCTCAGACGCACACCTCTCGCCCTTCCCTCCAGGTGCCTACATTCTCATCCAGGGACAAACAGCTCTTCAGGCTGCCAAGGCAAGAGTGTTATGAAACAGCGGCCCCTCCCTGCCCACAGCCACCTCCCAGAGGCAGGGGGCACAGCTGCCACTCTGTGATGAGAATGGGCAACCCCTCTACCTGGGTCTTTACCTTCAGACTAAGTCATTCATGGCTGACTCTTCATCGCACAGGGCCAATTACAGCCCTCGCTGAGAACAGCTCCACCTGAGGCGGGGCACAACCCAACTCGGAGGTGGGCGGGAAAATCTGCATCCGGTGAACACCCAGGAGCCATAGCAGACCCACCTGATTGATCAGCCAGGCGCTGTGGAGGTGGCACGGTGGCATTTGGTAAATAACCCGAGTAGTGTTCGCAGGGTCTGAGGCACCACACTTGGCTTTGCAGCCCGGGTGAAACCAGATGGCGTGAGAAGACAGCGGATTACTCATAGGCAAGGGATGTCGCTGGCACACCTAAAAAATCCCTTTTTCCTAGCCATCCTCTGACACCCACCACACGAAATCACAGAGAGGGGAGAAAGAACACCTGGGCCTCCAACAGCTTGTCCCCATGGCAGCCCAGTGCTAGTGCTCCCACTTTGTCTGGGGACATCCAGGGGAAACGACTGACTAGCACCTGGGCTCTGGTCCCCGTACTTAATTCCCTCTGCAAGAGAGGAAAAGTCACCTTTTCGGCCAGCTGTGGTCTGATTTGTCACATCTAATGCCATAAGGCTCTGCCAGCAGCTTCCATGCTTGTCTGTCACATCCCTTAGACAGTGGTCCTCAGCTCCAGGACAGAGCTGGCTTGGAGTACCACCGGAATCAACTCAAGTGTGCCGACCCTCAGACGCTCCAAGGTGACAAAGACCACACTAGACTCATCTTTTCAGCCTCAGTGAGCTGGCCCACGCTGGCACTCTGCCTCCCAGGAAAGCCCTGGCGACACAAAACGCAGCACCCAAGTGCCTTTGTGTGCCACCGCTTAGAGGGCTAATGACAAAGGCGGCTCACTAAGGAAATGGCCATGCCCAGCGGTCTCCTAAATTGCAAAGGCAGCATTCACCACTGATGAGAGAACCCCCTGCATGTTTCCTTCTAAATGCCTGATATATATCCATTTTTCTGTCAGCAACCTCAAATAATGTCTATAATGCTGAGATTTATACATGTGTACTTATAAATGTTATTTCATTATAGCCTCTGCAAAACTACCTTTCCACCTAAACATTCAATTAATGTAATTAAATTGCTACCTGATGGCATTATCTAATTTAACTTGGGATCCAAAGTATTGAAAAGCATGTGCCTTTTAACACCCTAACTGGTAAGGCATGTGATGAACAGAGCTATAAACATGTTGGCGTAACCGAGCTGTTTAAAAATAAATTAGCAAACTATAAAAATAAACAGTAACATACATATGTACTCAATTATGAACTAACTCTAATTTTTGTTCTGAAATACTGTCTTTGACCTTAGTCATAAACAAGCACTATTAAAAAAACATAATATCCCAACAGACAGGAGGCCAAGGATTAAATGCTCTTCCAGTTCAGCAGAATGCAAAACAATACATGGAAGGAAGGAGGGAAGAGAGGGAGGGAGGAAGGAAGAAAGGAAGGAAGGCAGGAAGGAAGGAAGGGAGGAAGGGAGGGAGGGAGGGAAGGAGGAAAGAAGGAAAGAAGGAAACAAAGAAGGAAACAAAGCCCTTATCTTTCTTGAAAAGCTAGAAAAATGTGTACAAAACCTACAAAGACTGCTGTGTTCTTGTTGACTTGAAGCTGCTTCCATTGGAGCCAGAAAAGTTAAAACCTGGTGAAATGCTTTTGCATTTTCAAGTGTTTTGGAATCTCTCAAGAAAAGAGGGCAGGCAAGGGGAAGAACTATTTCCAAATGCAGCTGTTGCAATAGCTCACTGTCTGCATAACAGAGGCTCTCTGACTGCAGGGCCACCTCCCCACCTGAACTAAGCTCACTGTCCTAGGTCTGCACCTGCCTCTAAGTCCCAGCTTTTCTAAGACATATGGCAGAAATGTGGAAATTGTCTTCCAAACAGCACAAGACGGAGAGGGGCGGGGGGCAGGGAGAAGGGGAGAAGTAAAATCAAGCTGTTGAAACTGTATACAGGACACGTTTTCACACTAATCCAATGCTCCTGTAACAAAGGACAGCATACTATGGGATAATTACTATGGATTATTATTACAGTTTCTAAAGCAAAAGAACAAAAAAAAAAATTCACAAAAGACATATTACACACGCAGATTTCTAAAGCTTTAAAATCATATGGTCTTCGGTGTTGGTTCCTATGGGGTTAGGGATAATGCCCTAACTGAGCACGACAGATGCAAACACAAAAAAGAAATCACAATAAACCTGAAATTCTCTCATGTCATGGTGCTTACTGCCCTTTATTTCACAAACAAAAGTAGTTGAGCAACAGCTAAGTAGTTATTCATCTCAAAGAACCAACCTAAAATGCTGACAGCCCGAGGGTTGTCTCCCCCCCACCAATAACAAGAAATTACACACATAAAAACTAGGAGGAAACTCAAACTCATCCAGGCTTGGTTCAAGATGCGGAGAAGGATGCGGAAAAGGCTTCGGTGAAAGCGGATCCAGACAGAAGCTTCCTGGGTGCCCAGCGTTACGCTGCAGACCACGCTCCCTGCGGCAGTGGCAGGAATGGGCACCCCAGCCCGGTCCCTGAGCATGACTTTGACACCCACAGGGAGGTTGCCAGCTGCTGCGTGTGAGACAAACAGCCCCAACACACCTGCTGAAAGGAACGGCACGGTGTGGCACCAGGTTGGACTTCTCCCTTTCAGAAGAAGACTTTGCTTTCCTCTAGGTCGTGAAGCATGTGATTGGTGGGCAAAGCACAAAAGTCACCTCAGGCCCTACGGCGAACTGGTCAGAGAGGGGCGTAGCTGTGGGAAGGAGGATGGCAGAAGACAGCCTCGGCCTGGCTCAAGAAGAGGCTGGTGCTTACTTACATGGGGTCAGGGGAATGTCAGGGGCCTGAGAATTTCCCTGAAGGTCTCCCTGACAACAGGGCTGGGCCTCTCAGGTGGCAGTACGGACTTTTCTACGGGCTCTATCCCTTGGGTCACCTACAATTCCTGAATGATTTATTCTATGTGTGACAAAGCCAGCACCATGGAGGGGACAGGGAAAACTAAAGCCTAATTTGAGGGAGTTAATCTAAAGCTCTGAATGTGGTTATTTAGGGTCTCTTTTGAGTCCTGAGGACAAAGGAGGTCCAAAGGATAAGGAACCTGTCACTGGTTCCTCTAGGAGCCCATAAGCCTAGAAGACCTCCTCAAAAGAAAAGTGGCTCAGACAGAAATGCTGACTCCTGTTTCTCATCAGACTCCTGAAATCACGGGCTTCTGGGCTAAAGATTCGAGCTGAGAACCAAGAAAGCAATTTGTTTGATTCAGGCCCCTGCAGATTACCCCCGAATCATTCACTTGGTCTCAGCTTTGGCTGGTTTGGATGTTATAAGGATTCTAAGAATTATTTTACTTTTCCATTAAAGGGCTCTCCACTGTCCTTTCAAGGAAAAAGGCTCTGTGTGCCAGCCCACTTCTTTCCAGGAATGGGGAAAGGGAGGAGGAGGAGCTGTGGAAAAGAGGACAACGGGTTTCCATAAGAAATTCCAACCCCCGCCGACCTGAGCTCAGCAGAGCCACAAAGACATCTCCAGAAAAGGGTGCTCTGGAGGTACAAGACACATGGCAGTCAGATTCCGGAGAAGACCAGGACAAGAGGCAGCTTACATACTTATTTCCAAATCCCATGGACAGCCAGCAGCCCCTGATGGTCTCCCTGAGCCCTGAGAAAACAAGTGAAGGGAAAGAAATGCAAGAAACAAAGCACATATTTCTGAGTCAAAAGATCAAGCTGTCTTTGGTGGCTAAAGAACAATAGAGAAAGAAACTGAACAAAAAGATTAAGTGGAGAAAAAAAAAAAAAAAAAAAACCCTGGCCTTCCCTAAAGAACTACAGTTGGAGTTTGACTTAAATCATCTTAGCTGTGAGCCGTGGGTTGGACCTCTCCTAACACCCCCTTCTGAGGGCCACTGGCTTTTCCCTCACAATCCTTCCCAAAGTGGGCAGCAGTCTAGCACCCAAGGAAGAACTTAGGTGGAGGAGGAGGGAAGAGGTGCCTGGACACGCCCATCTCTGGAGCACCGCCCAGGGCTGTCCATCCCCACAAGCAGCATTCTCTCTCTCCAGTCGCCAAGCCAGATGCTTCCCCTGAGGTCGCCCTTTCATACCCTACACCCAATCCGTTGGCAAGCCCTGTTGGTTTTGCCTTCAAGTTATGTCCAGAATCCCACCCCTTCTCACATCTGGATCCCCTCAGCCCAAGCTACCATCACCTTACCTGGATTGTAGCCTCCTGACTTCTACCTCACCTTCCCACACTCAAGTCTCAGAAAGCAGCCAAGTGACTCTCTAGAAATCTAAGTCATAGGACATCACTCCTCCAGTGGCTTCTATGTCCCTTGGAGTCAAAGCCAAAATCCTCCATCCTAAGTCCGTCCAGGAGCTGGTCTCCCCTTCCTCTCTGATTTCAGCTCCTAGCACCTCCTGCATACCTCCCACTCTGACCTCGAGGGGCCCTCATCCTCCTCCAACAACCACACATACTGTGCACACGATCTCTGCATTTGCTCTTCACTCTGCCAGGAACCCTCTTCCCTCAGAAACCCACATGGGCGATTTCCTCACTGCCTTGGAGGCTTTGCTTCCCTGGGGGGCCTTCCCTAGTCATCTTATTTAAAAGCATGTCCACGACACAACCTCTGTCCTTCTTTCTTCCCCACCTTACTTTCTCCAAGGCAGTTGGATCATCTTTTGATGTACCACCTAATTCACATATTTACTGTCTCTCCCAGCTAGAAGGGGCGTGTCACAAGAGCAGGGTGGTTGTGATGCGTTGGCCATTGCTATATGCCCAACATCAAGAACAGCTCCCAGCACGTGGCAGGTGTTCAAAATATTTGCTCAAAAATGAATGAGTGAACCTTCACAATTCCAAACTGCCAGGCAGTCTCTCAACACCGTATCTGTAAAACTGTCAGGCAGCCCAACCTAGGGCACTCTGGCTTTGGAGCTTGGGTTCCAGCCAAACTCCATTTTCCCCCCTAGGCCCTGAGGCCCAGAGGGAAGAGCGTTTTGCATGATAATATAAATAGAGGGGTCAGTTGGTTTGGAGAAAGGAAAAAGAGTGGGGAACCCTTGACTGAGGTCAGCAAAGATCAAATGAGAGTCTTTTCCCTAAGGCTTATGCCAGCCTCTAGGAAGAGAAGAGGCTAGAAGCCTGGGGAAGAGCCAACCACCAGCAGCTCTTCAGAGTTCTGCCCCCTGTGGTCCCCACTGCCCCTCCATGCAGCCCAGCAGCCAAGCAGCCCAGCGCATTTCTAAGCACACTGAGGTGCGCCTACTCAAACCCATGCTGCACAGGGGCCCTGGCCAGGTGCAACCCCTGAGATGCCAGCTGCCTTGATGGCATTACTCTTCCATTTGTGCTTTCAGACTTTCCCTCTTCCTGCCAGTGGGGCCGGGGTGGTGGGGATAGAAAGGGGCCATGGTGAGGGGACAAATCCCCTACACCTGAGAGCCCAGGATGCAGCCAGAAAAGCTAAGTACCCTTTCCCACCCTGGCATACATTTTGACAGGTGAATAAGTGCTCCCCAGTAGGCAATAACAAGGAGAAGTCTGAATTAAAAGAACTTGCCAATTTGGAAAGTAATGCCATTCTATGTGACTGCACTCTATTCTGTTACCAATAAAACACTTAAAGATGCTATTCATGCAGACATAAAGTGCTAATGGCCACTTGTTAACATGTTTCATAATGCTAATATTTCCCTCTGATTTCTGACAGTTCTTTTTTTTTTCTTTTTTCTTTTTTTGGGGCTATTTTAAGTTAACAGAGCACTAATCTGATTCAAAACTGAAGGCTTAAAGAGCAACACTCTACATAACTGCACTATTAATGACAACCATTGCTTTACATGTTGCACCGTTTCATGAAAACAATCATCACTCAGTCAACGTATTTTCCAAGCCATAGAAAAATAAGTTGAAAATGCAGCAGTCAAAGAAGCAAGTAGTTATATAAGATGGGCAGAAAGTGGTTTACCATTAATTCTTCTCCAAGCTCTGAGCACTCTGTTTCCTCCACTCCATGAAGGCAAGAAGAAAACAAGTCGGGAGGGGGGGGGTCTTTTTTCTTTCAAATAAATAAATCAATAAGATTATGGAGGTGCTTCCTCTGCTACACCCAGCAGCCCAGGCACACCTGCCAAGTTGTTTTTCCAGCAACTAGGAAAGGTAGGTGTCCAAAGGCAAAAAGAAAGGGAATTGGCACAGGGATTAGCACTAACTAGGCCAAAGATACAGTAACTCTTCCAAGGAAACACAAGTGTTACAGTAACTCCAAAATGAAAGTGTGTGCACCCACCTGGGCTTGCAACTTTATTCAAACAACTTAGAAGGCTAGGAAACACCAAAGGTGGGGAGCCGCAAAGGAACCTTTGTGCCCACCATCCCTGGAGAGCTGTCAAAAAGGAAGCCCGCTTCCCTAGGATGTTTTAAAGGAGAGCCACTTAGAGCCCACCTGTAACTGTGGAGTTGCTAAAGGTGGCTGCCTTATGTGCTGATTTGGGACTCAGAGCAATTTCTTTAGGTTTGTGGCCAGGTAGCTGGGTGACCTAGGCAAGTCACTTCACCTCCTTTGGCCTGTGCCCTTGAGCTTTTCTGGCTGGACACCTTACCCTCAGCGTAAAGGATTTGCCCCTTTCTCTCCACCTCTGCCCTGCACATACCCATCTCTCAAACGAGAAAGTCAGCTTTGAGAGGCTCCAGTCAGGAGCCTGCCTGGCCCTGCTCAACTCCCAATCCAGCACCCATCACGGTGCTTGGTGTAGAGTGAGTGCTCAACAAACACACGTGCTACATTTTAAAAATGAGATTAGAAGGTATCTGTCTCTCCTCTCAGCTCTGAATTCTTTGGTCTAAAGAAAACTAAAGCCCCCAGTAACTTCATTTTGCTTATCTAATTTCATATGGTTTCAATAATATAATTACTGGAGCAACCCTATGTTACTTGAAGTTGGTTCAGAGTCTGTTGATGTCCACAGCCTAATGAAGATGGTTTATTCTCTTTCAGTTTCTCCACTATGAGTCACCTTTAATGAGGGATAGGTGAACAAGCAGGAGGTTTTATTACAATACACATCTAAAGTAAATGAATAAACCTGACCACGTTGCCCACCCACATAGCATCCGTTTGGATGATACAAGGCGACATCTCAGAGATTACTCTTTACCCAAAAATGAACACCCAGGACAACAGCTAACAAGCTGCAGCGGACCACACCCCCACCTCTGCTTACTCCCGAGAGAGGCAGAGAAAAGACTCACAAAACAGTCATTATTTGGGACTCACGCGCTAATTAGGTTTCAGGTACACCCCTGTCATGCCCTGGGCTTCATTCTATGCAGCTGACTCTGCTCTAAGAGGTGAATACAGGAGGGGACCGGGGACTGGGGTCTAGGGGTGGCACTAGACAAGAGGCCTGCTCCCAGGGCTCTGCTCCCCCAGGGCCCTGCTCCCCCAGGGCCGTCACTGCCAAGTGCTGAGAGAGATGCACCTCCACGCCCCCCTTGAGGCTGTCTGTAGCAGAAGCCAGCGCCCAGATGCCTTCAAGCCAACCACCCTGTGAAAGCCCCTTCCTCAGGTGTGGACGTGGGGTCAGCCTCTAGCCAGAACTCCTGCTTCTTCTCTCTTTTTGGAGTGTATCTTCATGTCCTGTCAGGATCTTCCCTGTCCTGCACTCTCCCTTCTGGATCCTCCCACCCTTCCCGGGGCCAGCTGCCTAATCCGTCTCCCCCCTCACACCCACAGCAGAACAGATGCATCCCTGGCCAGAACTGAAAAAAGAAAAAGAAAAAGCCTCCCATCACGACACTCTCGGGAACTAGAACTGAGACCAAACTCTAGAGCTCAACACAGCTGGGTTGACACCTACAAAGGGGTCCTAGGCTGCGAATACCTTGGAGTCTTAGGGGCCAGGTGGTCCCTCTTCTCAATAAGACAGGAATTTGCTGTCTTCCACAGACAGGTTCCTCCCCAGAAGAGAAGCTACTCCCTGGCTTGTGGTGGGCAATATACGCCGGACTGAGTCAAGAGACCTGGATTCTAGTCCCACTATCTGGAGTTCTCTAAGTCCCTGTTCCTACATTCCCAAAGGAGGACGGAGGCCTGAGGGAAGGCAGTGGCAGGCAGGCAGGCCTGGATGCGGACTCCCGGCCACACCAGCCATTTTCTCCCATGCCACCCTGATAAGAGCACTTACAGCCAGCAGTTGCTCCGAGGTCTCTCCAAGAAGGCATTCATGTCAGGCCATCTCCAGCCGTGCAGGTGCAAATAGGCAGAAAAGGAACCCCAGTAAGGCCACAGCTGAGCTAGAAGGCTGTGGGCTGCCCTGGCCACTGGTGGAATCGCAGTCCTGAGCCGCTGGCCCTGCCAAGCAACCCATTTCTGAGCAGTCCTGGGACGTGGAGAACAAGCCATCTAAAAATAGAATTAAATGTGGGGATTTTTTTTCTTAGGAAAGGAATCAGAGTTGTGCAAATAAATCTAGTCGGTCTGGCGGACTCTCTTTACAACACACTGAAAAGGGTAACACACTATAAGAGTCGGTGAATTCCATTGATAAGAGAGGATTTCCCTACTCAAATATCAAAGGTCTTGCATACACATACAGAGAGAGAGAGGGAGAGAGAGAGAGCAGAGACAGAAAGAATTGCCTTTTAAACCCAACCCAGAGCCAGTCCTAGAGCCACCCAAAGAAAAGCAGTGCTCGGTGCCTTCAGCACTCAGCCTTCCTCCCTCGAAGGTTCTAGGCCTAGGCTATCCATAGGGTGCTGCTTCCAGCTCCCCACACCCAGGAACTACGGTGGATCCACAGTGTTTGCCCAGCCCTGAGCAGCCTCCCACCGGTGTGACTGCCCCATGCCAACTCCAGGTGAGGGGGGCTGAAGATACAAGCAGAGCTCACTGCATGGCCACACAGACGCCGTCCATCAGCTATCCCAACGACAACCCTTTCACTTTGTCCACAGGTATACAGTCCAGCCTCCCACTTTCCCAGGACAGGGAGCCAGGGACCCAGTCCAAAGCCCGGCCTTTCCACTTTCAATCGAGTAGCCTAAGCGAAGTGCCAATTAAATACTCTATATGAACCAGCATTATGAAAATACAAAATATGAAACATGATTCTTGCCCTCAAAAAGGTGAGAATTTTAGGAGGAAAAAATACTAACACCCACAAGGCAATGCGGATGCCACAGATCCTCTTCCACTAACCCAAGAGCAACACTTCTTCCAAAGGAAGCAAAGTTGTTGATAGAGTCGGACCTTCTCAGCCACCTGGAAAAATGGCCCGTAGAGAGTGGCCCATCGGCAGGAGATACACGCACACGCACTCACTGAACGCACACGGGGCCAGGCCCCCTCTCTGCAGCACAGCCTGGCTGTCCCGGCTGTCCCGGCTGTCCGCAGGGAGAAAGTGGCTACTGACAGAGGGCGGAGGCGAGAGCGGGGTCTGCGCAGGCGCAGGGATTTCCTAGCAACTCGGGATCACCCCAACTTCCCAGCTTCCCCATTTCTGCTCCCGACTTGAGACTGGAGGCAGAAGTTCCCAGGCCACTCGGCCCAGCTGAGGCCACCCTGTGGGGATTACCGGGTGGCCGCGGGGCTGGGCAGAACGGGAAGGGAGCAAGTGCACCGAGAAAGAGCCAATCGGGGGGTGTTCTCTGGGCACCGCGGGGCCGATGCCCGCGAGGGAATCCTGGAGTACAAATACCCCAGGGTCGGAAGAGCAGGTGGCCCCCCTCTTCTCACCACTTTTAATTACATCTCCACTGAACTGGGGTACAAGAAAAGGAAGCGGGGATTGAAAATCTAGCCTTGTGGCCATAAGCCTATGATTACCCACACCACCTCTGCGTGCTCTAAGATGCTTTCCCATGTCTGTAATGCTTTTCATATCATCCTACACACTCACTGTCACCTCTCCTCACCCCAGCACACAGAAAAGATGTGCTTATTATGTGCACTTAGGTTTTGTTGTACTATTAAACACAATGACCAACTCCTGTTATTATAACACAGGTTTTGCTAGAAACTCAAAAAAGACTTGGCTCTGTTGGCTCGCAGGGAATCTGGGCTCTGCTCCTCCAAAACCTTTGTTCTCCAGATGTCAGCGGAAAGTTATGAACAGCTCTCCCCCGAGCTAAGTTGCTGAGCAGTAAGTGAGGCAAGAAAGGCCACTCACTGTATTTCTCAGCCTCCATGAAGTTGTCACTGGGAGAAGAGCCAAGAGGGAGGAGGCATCTTCGGAGACAAGATCGTAATTCTCTGTCATCCAACGAAGTGAAGAGGTAGTGCAGGAACTTGTGTCAGGAGAGGAGGACTAAGTTCAGTATCGACAAGGACAGAGAGGGATATCTGGGAAGGGAGAAATGCAGCATCAATACAGTCTGGAATGAAAATTTAACTGCACTCAAAGAGGGCCAAAAAAGATCTAGGATTCCTAGTGGAGATCAAGCTGAGCATGACTCATCAATGAAGCACTGGTTTTAAAAAAAAAAGCAAGCAGGATATAAGAGTGCAGATACAAGAGTACGGAATATGGAAAACACAAAGACATCTTGCCATTGTACTCTGCAGTAATCAGACTAGTGTTTGAGTAAATGATCTTGGAAACTAGAAGATTCTAAAGAGAGGTACAAAAACAATAAACGGGTTAAAAGATAACAGATCTGTGAGTTCAAGTTCAGGAAAGACAGATTATTCAAGAAAAAGCAGCGGCAGAGAGTGGAGCAAAGACTCAAAATACGAGGAGTTCAGCCCAAAGCTGGTGTTGAGATACTCTGTCTTCTCTGGAGTGAAGAGGAAATGGGTTAAACTGAAGACAAGGGATTGAAGGTAGACCAAAGGAAGGATTTCCTGCTACTGAGAGATGTCTTTAAAAACAGAACCAGTGTGATGAGGAAGAGGTGAGGCTGGCCAATTCTCAAGGCCATATGCCACCACCCCAACTCTGCCTACCCCGTATGTCCAACGATCTGTATTTAAAGAAAAAAAGCCAAGCCACAGTGTGCCAGCATCAGAACTGCCACACTATGGGAGCCCTATCAGGATGGGTGGTGGGAAGGCAGAGGAAACAGGAAAGGAACAAGGGGAGGCGAGACCAAAGGAACATGACCATTCTCCGCAGCGGCATGGGTGGTTGGGTGGGTTTTACATGGGATCCCTCGGTCTGCAATGCCACGAGAGCTCCAGGCTCTTCATCAGCAAAGCTCTGGCTAAGAAAGCGTCCCAGTTGTCACACACAACAGTGTTGGCACAAGGTCCTGGCCAAGCGTGTGAGGGCCACCCCGGCTTCCTGCTGGACACGGAGAGGCTGTGTGAGTCGACACAGCCAGCCAGGAACAAAGTGTGACGCCCTGGGCTCTTGGCCAAGTCTACCATTCCTGCCTCAGCCTCGGCCTTCCCCATCTGTAAAATGAGAGGGTAAGCGATACGACTCCATGATTCTAAGTCTACATACAAGATGCCCAGTGAATGTTTACCCCGCCCTTCCACAAAGGAAAACATCTGGGCTCAAAGAGCTGGACTTCGCTCTGTGATTCCTCAGATACTCTTGTCAGTTGGGAGAAACAAGACCCTTGCCCTAAAAGTCAGTTTTAGGGGAAGAGAGAAATTTTTCAAAACACTTTAAAATAATTACGGAGATTTACCTAATGTAAAAAAATATAAAATTAGGCCCAGTTTTTTTTTTTCAATCCAGACTCCCTCCAACAAGCCTAGGCCTGAAAACCTCTTGCCTTGTTCCCTCCGTGAACGTGTCCTGAGCTCCCACCCGGCTTAAACCATAGTAGAGGAGGGAGGCCCCAGATTAGGCCCACGCTTCCACGCCCGTGTGTTCCAGCCTGTCGTGAAGCAGACCCAAAGAATTTTGTTATGACTTAATACTAACATTTAACAATTTAAAAATTATTTATTTTTTAAATGCCTATGTTGGAACAGATTCAAGATTATCCTATAAAACGGCATGCCAACTCACCTGAATTTCAGCACGCTTACTCGAGTGGAGTGTGAGGAGAGGGGCCCAGGCAAAAATGGCGCATGGGAGGGCGTCACACACGCGAACGTCAGCTTCACACACGCGAACGTCAGCTTCGCACACGCACAGGCACGGGGGACGACGCAAGCAGCATCTCGCGGGATCTGAGAAGCACCCCACCCCAGAGAGGGGGTGAGAGCAAACACACAAACCCAGCAGAGAATATGTTGAGGAAGTTGGAGTTTTAAGAGCCTACTCATCGTTACAGAGTTCGCTTAAAAGCCCATCCGGAATCGGAATGCAAGAGGGGGTGCCACAAGGCATTCAGGAGGGGGGAACAGATTCTAAGGACTCAGCAATTACTTTTCAAGTTCAAGTCAAGCTGGACGGACCCCATCAACACGCTGCTGTTCAGTGGGCAGAGATCAAGAGGCAGTCGTTCACAGCCGTATTTCCTGGGGCTGCTTGTTACTGACATTCTGTCATTCAAGTTGGGACCTGAAGCCACAGTAGGCACAAAATCTGTCTCCCTACAATCCACAGCAAAAGGAAAGTTCATTTTTTTTAAAGAGCTATGGCACACATTTCTCAACCCTTGAGAGAAAATGAAGAGAAGTGGGATTTTTCAATCCTGACACTAGCAGGAAACAGGGAGTGTCTGGTAGGTAGCACCAAGCCAAGAAGTGTCTTTTCTCCCAAGGATACCAAGGGCCCCTTTCAAACACAGGTGCTACGAAAAAAAAAAAAAAAAGAAGAAGAAGAAGTAGGTGTGAAAGTGAGGCAAGAAAGGGAACCTAAGGACCATGCATGCTCTGTCTATGGGCATCAACATCTTTAAGGCATTTTGTGGTCTTTTTGATTCTCTAACCTCCATATTGAGAGACACAAAACACAAAACATTACACCTGTCAGGTGCCGGGCCCTGAACTATCTCCAGGCAGCTGAAAGTCAGTACATCAGACTTTTAATGATGTGAAAGTTAAAGATTAAAAACATGTTGGAACACTTACTTTATGCAGTGCCAAAAATGTGTCTATAACCTGTAAAGAGAGATGGGTGTGGAACATCGTATGAGAAAGATGACTGCATTCATGCTGCACAGAAAGAGTAAGGTCCTCACTTGCCTCCCCTTCCTTCCATCCTTCCTTCCTTCCTTCCTTTCTTCCTTCCTTCTTTCCTTTCTTCCTTCCAGGGGAAATCGCTCCTGAAATCTGACATGCTTTGCAACAGCAGCAAGTTAACCGCTGGAACCACTGAAGTCCTGTGCAAATTTCTGAGGCCAACCCTGTTCCAATACATGAGGTTGGGAGGCAGTGGTTTAGGAATTCATGTGGGTATAGGTACGTGCTAATTCAGACAAGGGCTCCAGGTCACATCCTGTATTTGCCTGAATTACTCCAATGACAATAAAAACCAACTGAAAACAAACAGACACTTTTCATAGGGCACTGCCATTTGCCAATCCATAACTTAGGAATTCATGGCTTCGCTTGGCTAACTCTCACTTGACATGGAATGTTAAAAGTTTGCATCTACTTACTCTCCCCTCTCTCTGGCAGGAGAATCATGTCACTCACTGGTAAGCAATTATTGTACCTTCTTCAAATAACTCAGCCTAAATTTTCATTTATGGGTGTACATTTATATATGCATGCAAAACTTGCATGTATGATGTAGTGTTAAGGCTTCTTTTTTCCAAAAACTGAAAAATTCAGAAAGCCAAAGATAACACAATATACCTTGAATGACACATCCTACGGGTAGTAGCCAAAAAAAAACAAACTTACAAAATTATTTATGCAGGAGTATTAAAATTTTCCTCAAAAGTTCCCAGGGAAATGGGTGCCTCTTTAATTTTCACCCTTACAATAAACTCTTCTGCAGGTTTTGTTTATTTTCAGGAAACATTTCACTTTTTTTTTTCAAGACATGAGGTGTGAATGATGCAAAACAGTATTTGGATATGTAAACTGAATTATTTGCATAATGCATTACTAATCAGTGAGTATAAATTCTGGAGTCTGAGGAACTGAAATCAAGTGCCATGGAATTTTTAAAAATCTAGATTATAGGCCGGGCGCGGTGGCTCAAGCCTGTAATCCTAGCTCTCTGGGAGTCCGAGGTGGGCGGATCGTTTGAGCTCAGGAGTTCGAGACCAGCCTGAGCAAGAGCGAGACCCCATCTCTACTATAAATAGAAAGAAATTAATTGGCCAACTAAAATATATATAGAAAAAATTAGCCGGGCATGGTGGCACATGCC
>VSMD01103314.1:16987-63173 GCA_008750895.1 Mirza zaza | reverse complement strand
TTTTGAGACAGAGTCTCACTTTATTGCCCAGGCTAGAGTGAGTGCCGTGGCATCAGCCTAGCTCACAGCAACCTCAAACTCCTGGGCTCAAGCAATCCTGCTGCCTCAGCCTCCCAAGTAGCTGGGACTACAGGCATGTGCCACCATGCCCGGCTCATTTTTTCTATATATATATTAGTTGGCCAATTAATTTCTTTCTATTTATAGTAGAGATGGGGTCTCGCTCTTGCTCAGGCTGGTCTCGAACTCCTGAGCTCAAATGATCCGCCCACCTCGGCCTCCCAGAGAGCTAGGATTACAGGCTTGAGCCACCGCACCCGGCCACTACCCCCCTTTTATTCATCTTGATCAGTGTCTCTGACTTAAAAAAACAAAATTGGAGAATGAGACTCAAATGCCAAGGAGAAAGACAGTTAATTGACTCACCTTGGAGAAGAGTAGGTTAAGGTGTAGTGATTCGGTTCTGTGACAGATTCCTTGGCAGAAGTGTGAAGCCAGCGTTCTTCTGCCTCTGCTGGGGAGAGAACAAGAGAAAATGGGTTTGAAGAATAGCATGTGGAAGCAAAAATAAACACCAGGAATGTCAGTGTCATTAAGTCCTAGAAGAGTGAAGGCAATACTGGTTCTTCATTAAAAATAAATAAATAAATAAACAAACCCAGAATAATCAAATAATAAATAAACAAATCAAATAATAACAAATCAAATAATAATAAACAAACCCAGTATAATTTTGCCTAGATACAAACCAAAATAATCTAGAAAAATCTCTCCAAAGTCTTTCTGTGTTATCAGCGGTTGTCTCTGGGTAACGGGATTATGGGTGGTAATAATAATTTAATTATTTTAACTAGTAATCAAATATACTAATATTTTATTATTAATGATCAAGAAGTATTATCATTGCTATTTTCTGTATTTTTAAATTTTCTATACTGTTTCATTTTTTATAATAAGGTAAGAATTTTTGTTTTAAAAAATCTCTTTTAGTCTTCTAAGACTTAAAAATGTATGTTTCAATTTTTAATAAATTGCCTCGTATATGAAATTGCACCCATGTAAGATATGAAAATTCATGGCTACTTATATATATTTGTTGTGTTGTATAGTACTTGTCTGGAATCTCTTTAAAAATGACAAAATGATGTTATCTAGACTTATTCTTTCAAGTCCTTGTAATATGCAGTTTACTGAAATGGTCAGCTAACAATAATTACTCTCAAATCTGTGATCAATTAACTATCTTGAAACAAAAGTTCAAACTCAGTGTAGTATGAACTGCCATTCACAATAAAACAAATCAGAGTTTTAAAATATGTGTTTTCAGTTTTTTTGCTATTAAGAGGATAGTTCATTTCCCACATCTAACTGACATGTATATGGAAATAACTTCATAGCACAAATTCATCAGTATTCTGAGTAATTCATTCTTCCAATCTATTATATTGGTAATATTTCTGCTTACCAGATTGGCAATTTGCTTAATATGCCACCTTTGGTTGAAATAGTCATTTGAGAAGTAATTTTAACAATGCTCACTATGTGAGCTAGAATACTAATAAAAGAGAGGCGCTTTGCCTACAAGCCAAAAAAATAGGTGTAAAGAGACAAGACAGTCCTAGTCTGAATGACTGAGGTGACACTGCCTGGTAGTTTCCCAGAGGTGTGCACTGTGATCCCAAGCCATGCAACCATCATTTGGTGGCTGTTTTAAGAGTTGAGAGGAAATGAGCAATCGCTTCCAGTGGGAATGAGCAAGAAAGTCTCCATAGAGGGAGCATTTGAGCCACATTTAAAGCATAAATAAAATTTTGGTTGACAAAGAGCATTGTGGGCAAGGGGAATGGCACAGCTAAAAGTGGGATGGCAGGGACCATCTTCTCTGGGAAATAGCAAGGCACTGACACAGGTGGATTAGGTAAATCAGAAGTATACCAGATAGGCCTTAACTGTCAGGCTAAAGTTTAGGATTATGTTTGTCAGAAAATGGGGAAGTCATTGGAGGTTTTTGACCTGAGTATGTGTCTAATTACTTGTGGCACTGTGCCAGGTGGAAATACACAAGGGGAGTCACCGAGAGACATATTCCTGACTTCTCTATTCAGATGTACTGGCAGAGGTCACTCTGTATGTAAAAATAAGAACAAAAACAGGAAAAAAATAGAAATAAGGAAAGAGAGAGCAACAGATTTGAGTAACGGGTCAAGTATCAACTATATGTTTTTAAAAGTATAATTAAAGAGGAAGAAAAACATTTAATTTCATGATAAATCTCACTAGAACTCAGGGAAATGCAAATTAAGACCACAATAAGATAATATTGTATACCTAATAGACAGGCAAAAATTAAGATATCTGCCAATGGTTCATAGAACAACTAGACAGGTAACCAACAAGGATATAGATCTCAACAGCACCACCAACAAACAGGATCAAATTGCTATTTATAGAACACTTTACCTAATACATATTTGTTTCAAGTGCCCATGGAACATATACCAAGGTAGACTGCTTCTTGGGCCATAAAACAAACCTCAAACAAATTTAAAAGAATTAGAATCATAGTGGGTGTATTCTCTGACCACATGTAATCAACCTAGAAATCAGTAACAGAAAGGTAACAAGAATATCTCCAAACATTTAGACTAAACACTCTTCTAAATAATCCACAGGGAATAAAAAGTTTTGAAGGAAATTTTTTAAAAACTTGAACTGAATAGAAATGAAACACAATATATTAAAATTTGTGCGACATAGCCAAAGCAGTACCAAGAGGGAAATTTATAGCACCAAATGTCTCAAAACTTTCATCTCAAGAACCTAGCAAAAGGTCAGCTGTGGTGGCTCACGCCTGTAATCCTAGGACTCTGGGAGGCTGAGGCAGGTGGATTGTTTGAGGTGAGTTCGAGACCAGCCTGAGCAAGAGTGAGACCCCATCTCTACTAAAAAAAGAAAGAAAGAAATTACCTGGACAACTAAAATATATATATACATATATATATATATATGTATATATATATATATATATTTTTAGCCTGGCATGGTGGCACATGCCTATAGTCCCAGCTACTTGGGAGGCTGAGGCAGGAGGATCGCTTGAGCCCAGGAGTTTGAGGTTGCTATGAGCTAGACTGACACCATGCCACTCTGTTGCCCAGGCAACAGAGTGAGACTCCATCTCAAAAAAATAAAAATAAAATAAAATAAATAGAAGAAGCTAGCAAAAGAAGGGCAAAATAAGCCCAAAGCAAGCAGAAAGAAGAAAATAATAAGGAGCAGAAATCAATGAAGTTGAAACAAAAGCAATAGAGAAAACCACTAAAACAAAGAGCTGATTCTTTGAAAAGATCAACAAAATTGACAAACCTGTATCAAGACTGTCAAAGGAAAAAAGAGAGAAGGTAAAGAGCACTAACATCAGCAAATTGCATGAATGAAACAGGGAATATCACTAGAGAACTTCCAGATATCAAAGGATAATAAAGGAGTAAAGGAATACTACAGACAATTCTACACATATAGATTTGACAATCTGAACAAAATGGACCGATTCCTGGAAAAACACTACCTATCACAACTCATCCAACATGAAATAAATAATTTTAATAACTACAAAGGGAATTGACTTCATACTTTTAAAACTCCCAAAAAGAAATCTCCCAGCCAAGATGGTTTTACTGGAGAATTCTACCAAACAGTTTAAAAAAGTAACCCCAACTCTATAGAATCTCTTCCAGAAAAATAGAAGAAACATAACTTCTCGGTTCATTTTATGAAGCTAATAATACTCTGATATCAAAACTAGACAAAATCAGTATTAAAAAAAAGAAAAATATAGACCAATATCCTTCATGAATATAGACAATAAAACAACAAAATATTAGAAAAGAGAATTCAGCAATATATAAAAAGAATTATACACCCTGACCAAGTAGAATTTATTCCAGGGAT
Source organism: Mirza zaza (assembly GCA_008750895.1). Classification (NCBI taxonomy): domain Eukaryota; kingdom Metazoa; phylum Chordata; class Mammalia; order Primates; family Cheirogaleidae; genus Mirza; species Mirza zaza. The sequence goes on along the minus strand of VSMD01103314.1, from coordinate 59,222 downwards.
GCAAGTCTGGTTCAATATTTGAAAATCAATCAATGTAATCTACAGTATTAAAAGGCTAAAGAAGAAAAATTACATGATCATATCAATTGATACAGAAAAAGCATTTGACAAAATCTAACAATGATTCATGATAAAAATTCCCAGAAAAGCAGAAATAGAGGGGAACTTCCAGATAAAATTATTATACCTAATGGTAAAAGACCAAACACTTTCCCCTTCTAAAGTCTGGAACAAGGCAAGAATGTCTGCTCTCAAAGGTTTTATCCAGCATAGTGCTGGAAATTCTAGTTGGTGCAGTAAGGCAAGAAAAGAAAAGAAAAAGTATATAGATTAGAAAGGAAGAAATGAAACTATCTTATTTACAGAAGACATGATTGTCTACATAGAAAATCCCAAGGAATCTACAAAAAACTCCTAGAACTGGTGAGTTCAGCAAGTTCACAGGACACAAGGTAAACCTACAGAAATCAATTGTATCTCTCTAGTTTAGCAATGAACACATGGGCAAATAAAAATTCAATATCATTTGTAATCACTCAAAAAAAAATGATTAGGTGTAAATCTAACAAAACATGTAAAGGACTTGTATGCTGAAACCTATAAAATGCCATTGAAGGAAACCAAAGATGTAAATAAAGGAGAAACACACCATGTTTGTGGATTGGAAAACTCAACCTAATCAATTCTCCCTATATTCACATACATGTTTAACGCAATTTCTATAAAAATTCCAGCAAGTTTTTTTTTTTTTGTAGATACACAGAATATTATTTTAACGTTTATATGGAAAGGCAAAAGAACTAGAAAAGCTAAAACAATCTTGAAAAAGAAGAAAGTGGGCCGGGCGCGGTGGCTCAACGCCTGTAATCCTAGCACTCTGGGAGGCCGAGGCAGGCGGATTGCTTGAGGTCAGGAGTTTGAAACCAGCCTGAGCAAGAGTGAGACCCCGTCTCTACTATAAATAGAAACAAATTAATTGGCCAACTAAAAATATATATAGAAAAAATTAGCTGGGCATGGTGGCGCATGCCTGTAGTCCCAGCTACTCGGGAGGCTGAGGCAGGAGGATCGCTTGAGCCCAGGAGTTTGAGGTTGCTGTGAGCTAGGCTGATACCACGGTACTCCAGCCTGGGTAACTGAGTGAGACTCTGTCTCAAAAAAGAAAAGAAAAAGAAAAAGAAGCAAGTGGAATGAATAAGTCCAATTTCAAGAATTATTATATAGCGAGAGCAGAGACATCTTGGCTCCATCTGGAGCATCCCAAACTGTCCTTCTGCTTTAGGGGCACAAGAGAGAGGCAAGTCTGTAGGACAGAAGGTCAGAGAGACAGAAAAAGCCTTGGAGAGGCCCAGCGGAGTTGCTGTGCTATATCCTGGCAGCACTGGGGAGCTACAGAAAAGTCTTAAACACAGCGTTCACATTGCAAACTATGCATTGGGGGGGCTGGTGACCCTTGAAAGCAGGAGACGGAAGGCTGATCCCAGGCTGTTGCTATGGTCCAGATGGAAGAGGATGCAGGTGGTCCCTGGGGAGACGGAAGGCGGAAGGGATTCCAGAGGTGTTTCGATGACAGAGTCGACATGGAGTTACAGTGAAGGTGGCGACGTTTAAGCTTCAGCCCGTCCATCACTTACACACCTTCCAAGGCCCTGGGAGAGGTCATGGCACTGTGTTTACCGGCTCAAATTTTTTTATAAAATTTGCAAAAGAAAGATATGTTGACCGCAATCGGTTAAGATCGTTCTCTCTTTCCACTCCGACTTTTCCTCTGCCATATCTTCTCTCGGGTCAGGTGGTACCAGGGGTGGCCAAGGGTGTTTTTGAGAGAGATAGCGAAGAGGAGATGAGTTGGTACATGTTGAGTTTGGGTTTCACTTGGGAGTAGTTATTGCTAGGTTTCTGGGGTAAGTGTGGCTTCCAGTATCAAGGCCAAGTCACCTGGCCCAGAGATGTGGAAGTGTAGGGCCGGGGGTGATTGGATATGCATATGTCCTACAGCGCCAGCACCAGGAATAAGTGGGCAGTGGAGGTTTAAAATATGAACCATCAGAGCTAGCTGGTGGCAGTCTCTTCCAATCATTAGCCACGCACAGAGGATTTTGTTTTCATGGAAGCCTATTCAAAAAGGAAGTTCTCACTCACCCAGAATAAACTTGACAATGTAGTTGATACAATTAGAAATGCACGTACTTTTGGAGAGGAATCATAGGAAATAGAATTGATCAGAACTCCTGTATTTTAGCCCGTGTGCATCAAGTATATCTCTGTGTAGAATCAATCACATACTTTATGTATCTCAACCATCAAAAATAATAAAATTTCAATCACAAGAAAAGATTGCATCATCTTTCCATTCTCTCTATAAAAATAACTTTCAAAAGCATTGTTATATGAAGAGGTGGTCAAAGAATATACAGCTAAAAATATAGAAAATAAAAGCACGTGGAGTGTGTCAGACATTGAGGAAAAGTATGCTATTTTCTGTATCATCGTATTTTTTCCTTTTAAAATGCAAATACCTTAGTAGAGGTGAGATAAAAATCCGGATTTGACTTGATTTCTTCCCTAATCACCTCTCTGAGAGCTGGAGGAGAGAAAGGCTTGCTCATGGAAGGGAAGTTGCTAAAACAACCTTAAAAATTTCGGGGGGGGGGTTGGGGGCACGGATCCCTGTCTTATATTATCTGTACCTGTTTTCTTCTTCCTTATCAGGAATCCAACCAGTTGAGAAGTTCTTCTGATCCTGAAATGTAGCCCACCTAAAAATGTTGCCTACTTAGCTGCTAAGATTTGCACACACTGTTGGTAGGACTGCTAATTCCAAGGCCATTTGGCAATACTTGCCGAATACCTTGAAAGGATACATATTCCTTATCCTCAGCAATTCTATTCCTCGGAATTAAACCTAACACCATAATCCGACAAATGCAGACACTTGTGGGCACAATGATATTTATAACAATGTTTTTTCACCATATGGAAAAATTGAGAACGAAATAAGGACTTACTTAGACCAGTTATGACATAGCTCTACCATGGAAACAATGCATATTTTAAAATAACGACGTGGAAGTAAATCTATGGTCATGGAAAGATGTTTATAATGTTCTTAAGTGAAAAAGCAGGTTAGGGTATGATGCCATGCATGTAAATACATATATATGCATATACTTGTACAGAAAAATGTGGGAAATCAATAAATGCCAAAGTATTAACAGTTACCTCTGTGTAGGTGGTTGGATGATGGGGGATCTTTTATTTCTACATACTTTTTGATTGATTCTAGATCTTATTGTCATGTATGACCAAGTATTATAAAAATACTGAAGGTTATGAAGTTAGCTAGCTGACGATTAGCTGACCTGCCCACCTCTATCACAGTGTCATGGACTGATGAACGACAAAGCTGGAGATAGGAAAGTAATTTTCTTATTCTAAGAGAAAAAAGTACAAAAATTAGAAATTTAAAAAGCCAACAAATACAAAAAATACCAGAAAATCAAGAAAAAATACCGTATTTTTACTAATTAACATCCTGACCTATCTCTTAAATATCTTTTTCTTACACTGTACTCCTTAGCCACGTACTCTTTGCTCTCCTACTCATGAGGCAATGCTTCCATTGCACTCCAGCCTGGGTGACAGTGAGAACCAAGTCTCTCACCTGTAATCCTAGCACTTTGGGAGGCCAAAGTGGGAAGATCGCTTAGGGCCAGGAGTTTGAGATCAGCCAGAATGAGATCCCGTCTCTACAAAAAATGGAGAAATTAGCCGGGCCTGGTGGCGTCAGTCTATAGTCCCAGCTACATGGGAGGTGGAGGCGGGAGGATCCCTTGAGCCCAGGAGTTTGAGGTTGCTATAGAGACTAGAAAGAGAATGCAGTCTTTCCACGTAATGGATGAAGATTTGGTTTTGAAAAATATTTAGATAATTTTTTTTGAGCCTCACAACACATCATTTACTGGTAATGTCATGTAATTTTCTTGAATTATCAGATTTGGAAAAACCTCTTATTAAGTGTTTTTATATATGAGTTGTGATATTTCAGGGAATTGCATGTTTTCTTTTTCAGTGATGCATCTTATATATTCTTAGAATCAATGACACTCATTAACCAATCTGCTATCTATGTCCTCATTGTCATGGCCTGAGTTTGGCATTATCCTCAATGATGTCAATATTTCAGCCGAGAGCAGCAAGAATTGTGTTTTTCCATTGTATTTATATGGTCCACTCTTCCTCATTTTTGGATCATCAAACAACCCAAAAGCCTGTTCATTGTTTCCATTTGACATTTATCTCTTTCTCGGAATAAACTATTGCTTCTAGTATCACCTGAAATTTGTTCTGACCATTTGCTTATTGGTCTAAGAAACATTTCTATTGATTTTAATTGCTTATTTTACTTCTTTTTTACATTTCATTAATTCTATATATTTTTCTTTCAGTGCTTTAATATGTAAGTAAAGATAGAGATGACAGAGGATGGGGTTCTCCATAAACAAATCCATCAGGAGTCTACAATTTCTAACATTTTATTGAAACATTTTATAACATATTTCCAAATACTTAAAATGTCATATTCAAATTTAATCAAATATGCCACTCTGGGTAACAAAGAAAAAAAACCCCTATTTTACATTTATAAGAGTGTAAGCTGTATTGTTAACTTTATTTCTAACAGGAGAGAATTCTGTTTTGATGAGATGTAAATGTAAATCGAATTCTCTGCTCACAGCTTAACATGTGTGATGATTTGAAGAATTTTCACGCAGTAGCTTCTGGGGCTGTAATTTCAAATCTTTTTTCTCCTCCACCACCCTGGTGCATATATGTCTGGTGCCGGGCAGTGTAGGGGATGTTTATGTCTCAGTACAGTGTTTGTCATCGGGCGAGTTAGCACGGTGGACAGTAGGAATTTCCTGGCAACTAGCAAAAATGTGACTGCCACTAGCAGTAGTGACTGCAAACCATCACATATAGCCTAATATATGAATATATCTGATTGAACCTTTCTTTGCTGGGTCCCCCAAATATCCATAGGCACTTCAGCACCACCAGACATGAGGGGCCTGAGGGGATATTAGGGTGAAAAGAGATAGTGGTCTTAATCATTTGTGGTTTAAATATCCTATTTTTGCAAAGGGACTATGTATTAATCTTCTGTTTTTTGTTTGTTTTTTTTTGAGACAGAGTCTCCCTTTGTTGCCCAGGCTAGAGTGAGTGCCGTGGCATGAGCCGAGCTCACAGCAACCTCAAACTCCTGGGCTCAAGCAATCCTCCTGCCTCAGCCTCCCAAGTAGCTGGTATTACAGGCATGCACCACTGTCCCCAGCTAATTTTTTCTATATATATTAGTTGGCCAATTAATTTCTTTCTATTTATAGTAGAGACGGGGGTCTCGCTCTTTCTCAGGCTGGTTTCGAACTCCTGACCTCGAGCAATCCACCCGGTGCCTCGGCCTCCCAGAGTGCTAGGATTACAGGCGTGAGCCACCGCGCCCAGCTTCAGCCAATTCTTAACACAGGACCCGAAGTGATCCCTGATCCCGTAAAAACTTAAGTCAGATCGTGTCCTACCTCTGCTCCAAAGCCTCCAAGGTTTTCCCATCTTGCCCCAAGCAAAAGCCAAGTAGCCCAAATGGCCCTGCAGGACCTGGCTGTTACTGCCTTTCTGACCTCATCTCTCAGTATCCACCCCTTCCTCACTCTTCTCCAGCCACATGAGCCTCCTGCAGTTTCTGGAATGGTCAGGCATGCTCCCCTGGGGCTTTGCATTTGCTGTCATACAGCCCAGACCACTTCCTCCAGATGTTCAAAGCCTCCCTTTCTTGCCTCCTTCAGGGAAGCCTTGCACGACCTTGCTATTTCAAAATGCACCCCTACTACTCCCTGTTCCCTGCCTTTTATTTCCCCATAAAATGTACCTACCCACCTAACATACTACTGCCACTAAATTTTGTTAATTGTCTGTCTCCCTCCTCTGGAACTGTGAGCTCCATGAGCTGTGGATCTTTTGTTGTCCACTGCTGGGTCCCAGTGCCTACACAGTGGCGGACACACAGTGGCTGACTTCTGGCAAACACAGTGGACTTGGCCTTCCACTTTCTATCCCCCCACCAACAGCCCACAGGACCACCTTCTGAGAAAGAGCAGTGACAATGCAATTACCGAAAGGCCGATTTCCCCAAACGAGAAGAGCAAAAGCGAACTAGTGACAGAGTTTTCTAGCATTTGAGCAACGTGTTTTTATGAAAAACAGTCTTCTTGTGAAGTGAATCACCAGAAGGTTTGGTCACTAAGCTATAAACCTCCCCCGCCTCCTCTCCCCAGTCCCCAAAGATGTAATCCAGGGTCACTGTGGTATTAATAGGAAATTGCCAAATCATGTATAATTTCTCTTCCTGGTTCAAGGGGAAAAAAATACAAATAAAAAGAAAACAAAAGGCAAGAGAAGAAAAGGAGACATTTGAAATGTTTGTTCTTGTTTATGATTTCTTCATCTTCATTTTTCTTTTTCCTTTTGACTCAAGGACAATAAAATGGACTAGAAAATATTACAGAAAAGCAAGAAAATTGGCTGTTATTAGAGTCTCCCACTTAGAGAAGTGTTGGCCTTTTGGTATGGCAAATCAGCTTAGTGCCAGGGAAGGGAATAATATAAATATATTTATATTACATATAAATATGAAATGTTTTAAGATGATTACAAAATAAAACAATTATTCAAAAAGTTGAAAAAGACAGTTAAAAGAAATCATTTATAATTCCACCACCATGAGAGAAAAGCTACTACCTTGGTGTAGCTTTTTACATACTGTACATGTTATACATGTACTGTTTATATCCTGATTTTTTTCTCCCTTTACCTCATATCAAATGAATCTTCCCTGTGGCAAATTTGTCTGCATGCTTGTAATTTTCAAGATGCACAGTGTTCTGCCTTGTGGCAAAAACATTTTGTTTAGCCATTCATCTATCATTGGACATTTACGTTGCTTACAATTTTTCACTCTTAAAATGTTATTATGAACTTCTAGTGCATACAGTATTTTTCTCCCTACTATTCAATGATCTTTCTGGGATGATTTCCTAGAAGTGGGAAAACTGAGTCAAAAGTGATGGCTCTTTCATGGTTCTTGAAAATTATAATAAAATTGCTTTCCAATAGGTTTGTGCCAATTTACAATGCCAGTGAAATATGCAAATACTCATTTCACCACACCCTCACCAGCATTTGATACTACAACTTTTTATTTTGCTCATTTAATATTTTTAAAAGATTCTTATTTTAACATGTATTTTTCTATACTATTTTCCTTGATTATTTCCTCTGTTGGGAAAAATGTCGGTTCACGTCATTTGTGCAATTTACCTTTGAGGGGCTGTCTCGATATTTTCCTTATTCCTTTTCATGGGTTATATACATATAATAAAGATTTTAACCCTTTCTTATTTTCACTGCATTTTCCCAATCTGTTTGTTTTAAATTTCTGGTTATACTGTCATCTAAAACAATTTGGCATTTTTGTATAGTTCAGATCCTACCAATGTCATTTCTCCTATCACATATCGTCTTAGAAAACTCTCTCCTTGACTGATCCCCAGGACTTTAATAAGGATTTAATTATGCTTTATCTCCGTGATTTTTATTTCTGCATCTATTTAATCCATTCATTTTGATGGATGACATGTAGGTTAAATTGTTCTCTTCCCCAAATGCTAATTAGTTAACGACTCCTCCTTTAAATATTTTTGAAGAAACCCTTGCATAACTTCAGTCTGTATGAAGAGTCCTTGTGTGCTGGGACATGGCTCCAGGCTCCTGGGGAGAGACCGGGAAGGTGCAGCCCTGAAGGACTTAGAATGTGGTGTCGCTCAGGGAGAGCAGAAAAGTGGCCAGCCCGAAGCGTGGGAGTGCACCGAAATGTCCCAGCCGTGTTTTCACCCTGCCCTTTTCCATGCACAAACAACATTGGGGAGTGAAATCTCTTCTGAAAACTCTGACCACTGGATCTAGAGGTTTTCCTATCTTGTGAGAGACGCCTTTTCATTGTTCAAGAATGAGGGCTCCCAGCCGATCTGCCGCAATAAATGCACGGGGCACTTGTGTGTAAGAGCAATGTGCTAGGCGCTCTGTGCGTTCCTGGTGGGATGCAAAATGTTACCCCGGGGCAACCACGAATTGCGCTGGGCGATGAAATAGAAGGGAGATAGCAGCGCATCTCGCAGGTGTGACTCGTGCTGGCAAGTTGTGCGGCACCACTACGACTCCTTTACACCCTCTGTCATCCTGCCCTCCTGTCAGTTGGCCAAAGCTCCTGCTCACACAGGCAAGAATCCCCACTCGCCTTCCTGCCGGCAGCCAGGCGCCCCCAGTTCACTCAAGCCGCTCTCAAAGCTCTGGCTAGGGTGGGCCTTCGGTCCTGAGGGAGGGCCAGGTGCACCGGCCTGGGAGTCAGAAATGCCCGTCCCCGTGCCCACTGCGGCGGGCGAGCCGCGCGCGACCACACTCGGAAGGCACCCCTGCCCTTCTGCTCTGGTTCCCACCCGCCCGCGCAGACTCGCGGTTATCCGTCTTCCCTGGTGCTCACGGCGCGCAGACCACAGCCCGTAACCGCTAGCTTTCGCTGTGCTGGGACCAGGTACCACGGTCTCGACCTCGCGTCTTTTAACGGATAGGCAGGTGGAGAGGAACACGCTGCACCTCTCCTCGGTCCCCGATTTGGCACGAGCGTGGCCGCGACTACACATCTTCACGCGTAGGCAGGGCACCTGCCGCCTTGATCTTGGAAAAGAGAAAGGATCGGCTTCATTTAACCTTAACATGCACGGTCCAGATCCCTGAACCTGTCACGAGTGACGTCCAGCGTGGCAGATCCGCTCTCAGGGAAGCCCGTCACCGTCCGTGTCCCGGACAACCTCCCGCCGAGCGCCCTCCACCCAGGGAATTCACCCTGGGGGCCGGCCCGCCCCGCTCCCTCCCACAGGCGGCGGGACCGGGAAGAGCAGGCTAGGTGCTCCCCGCAGAAAAGCCCTGGGGCGCCCGGGGCTCTCGGCTGCGCAAGTCGCCCGTCCCCTCCCCTGGCCTGCGCCTCCGGGGCCGCAGGAGTGAGAGTGGCGCCCGGATGACTGATGGCGGCGGAGAAAGTCCCCGGAGACCGTGACCCCCGCGCCGGGGGCCGGCGGGAAGGCGTGGCTGATGCGCAGGAAGATGCCGAGATGGGACCGGGAAAAAACCACTAACCCCAAGCCACCCACTCGAGTTTCTCAACCCAGTTCCCCGAGAGCGGCCAAGGACCCCAAAGGCTGCGTCGCTGCTCCCTGACCCCCACCCGCGTGGCGTCGCCTCTCGTGCGTGGGCTTCACGGTCCCTGCGGAGCTTCGGGGCCGCCACGTGACTTCCACGAAGCGCGGGGTCCGGCAGAAAGCCGCGCAGGGGTGGGATTTGGGACCCCGAGGTGCGGCGAGAGGGCGGGGGAGGAGGAAATGAGGCGGGGGTGGGAGACGGAGGGGCGGGGCAGACCCGGGGACGGGAAGGACGGCGGGCTGGGGCCGGGGTGGGGACGCCGGGCGGTCGCGGCGCGGAGCGCGGGAGGGCGGCGAGGAGGCCCGAGGGGGCGGGGCGGGGCCGCGGCCGGCAGGTGCGGGCGCCGGGATGCCCGCGGCGCGACGGCGTCTGTAGGCAGCGCGCCGCGTGCAGGGCGCCGCGGGCCGGGCGGCGGCTCCTCTGCGAGGCCGCGCGACGGGGCGGGCCGGGCCGGAGGAGCGCCCGGCATGTCGCAAGTGCTCCCGGTCGCCTGCAGCGTCCTGCAGAGGAGCGTTGCGACGCCCGCGATCCAGCCGCAGCCGCAGGTAGTGGGCTGGGGCACCGCGGGGCTGCGGGGATGGGGGCGCAGGAGGGGCGAGGAGGTGGGTGCCGTGCCGGGGCTCCCTGGCGGGGACCGCTGAGGCGTGGGGGTGGAGCGCGCTCTCAGAGCCAGAGACAGCGGCAGTGGGGGCAGTCCAGGGACCCCGGCGCACGCACAGTGTCCGCGGCGCCTAGGATGGCTCCTGCGCCCCTGGGGTGGAGAGACCCGAGGGCGCCGACGCCTGGCTGGGCCGCGCTCGGCCCAAGCGCCGCGGCACGTGGGCTCCGCGCTGCTCCGGGGCCCCCAGTCCTTGCGCCGCCTGCGCGCTGCAGCCCTTCCCGCCGCTCCGGGACGGGGCCACAGGCCCGAGAGGGCAATCCAGCCCGAAAGGGTGGCTCGTCCCCAGCCACTCCCAATATCCACCCTCCTCTGCCTGCCGCTCGAATGGGGAAAGCGGGACCGGTCAGCCTGGGGCTGTGGGGTGGGGGCCCGCAGTGGGCAGACTCCACCCCCAGCGCTGGTGGAAACCCCTCGCCCCCATCCGGCCAGTCCTCTGCCCTGTCCCGGGCCTCGTTTACAACTGCGCACTCAGGAACTGAGGATCACGTTGCCCTCAGGGATGGCCATTCAGAAACTTCGCACCCAGCGGCCTTGGGAGGAAGACGAGTATTTTCATCCTTACTTCCCTGCCGCCTTCCCAGTTAGGTACCCGGCACACAGTGTCATCAGGTGACGCTAGAGTGTCACACAGAACTTGAGTTTGGGCCTCAGTTTCCCCATCGGTAAAATGAATATAATATAAACCTCTCAGGGTTGTTGAGGACTAAATGAGATATGATTAATAATATACGAATATCTCAAATCTGCTTCTGTGTCTGTGTTGATTAAATGTTTCTGCTAGGTGGGGTAGGTGTGACTGTATGTGATAGGTGGTGAGACCAATCCAGGTGGACTTATCAGCTCCCAGAGAGCAGTATGCAGGCTACTTTCTTGTGCCCTGTGACTTTTTCGATTATGGAGAATAGAAAGGCATGATATGGTTAAAAACACTATGGGGGATTCAATTAAAACAATGCAACCTCAACAAAAGCAGGTAACTTCTTGAGTTACTGTGGGCTGGAAGCTTTGGGACAAAATCTCATCTGTGCCAACCCTAAGCCGTAGGCTGTTAGCTCAAAGGCTGCAGAGATCACTGGCCATTTGTGGAGGGCTTGTATCCCCAGTGGCTAGGAGATGCCTGGCACATGGTAGGTGCTCAGTTAATACACTCTGAAAGAATCAATGAATCACATTTATAATAAATGAGGAAATTGAAAACTCAGAGACTTTACATCATTTGCTCAAGGCCGTATTGACATTACGAGACAAAACTAGGATCTGTGTGACTCTAAAGCTAAAGTTCTGTCATTAATATCACATATTACCCCGAGATGTTCTGGTTGTATTTATCAAGACTTCTTTCTTTGCCTCTGGTAGACTACATTTTTACACCTGTCTCGGTTCCCTTAAGCTTTGTCTCCAGGCCACTTCTGTTTATTGTGTGTGTTATAACACTTAAACCCTTATACTTCTTGCATATGCTGAAAATTCTTACCTGCAGTAACTTGGGGAGGTGATTTGCCTCTTTCTTGTTTGGACCAGCTCAAATGATAATGGAATATATCCACTATTTTGGTTATCAGTATTTGCTTTCCATTACTATTAATAACTGAGTGGCTCTCTTGTGTTTTTACCCCCACTAGCCTCTTTGCTTTTAGATTCTTTCAGGGTAGTATTTTTTCACCTTTGGTATCTTTGCTTACAAGTTCTGGAAAGCAAATACTGCTGTACTTTTCCATGTTTTCTACAGCTGAACGAAGTGTTTTTACCGTGGTGGATGCATTTTTCTGCCTGCCTGTTTTATGATCACTCTTAAAGGATTTGACTAAGTGTGGCCAAATCTCACATATATCTAAGAGCTTTCAAGATACATCATAAATTTGCTTTCTGATTCACTCTGATCACTGAAACAAAATGCCAGTCTAGCATTGTTCAAATGAGTACAATCTCAGTGGGGGTGTAAGATCGTTTGGTGTGTTGGCAGAGTTATGTGGTTGCAATTGGTTATAAGTGTCATCATGATTTGCACACAGTATCAAAAGTACCTGTTTTTTGTGTAAGGGGTGGCAAACAGCCAGTTCCAGAGAGCTGATGGCCCCTAGTTTTCCCAGTCCCAGACGAACGACACTGCCACCACAACTCTTCCAGGCACACGCCCTGTGGGGTAGAGGTTTATGAACGTTGGTTTGGAGACCAACAGACCTGAGTTCCACTTCCCACTCACCCACTGCAATACCTGGAGCAAGTTCCTTAACTTCTCTGAGTTTCTTATTCCTCATCTTTTAAATGGTGGTCACCCCTACACATTTCTCAAGGTGGTCACGGGGTTTAACAGTTAGGCAGAGCTGCAGCCAGTGCTTCTTGACAAGGGGTTATAGTTGCCCCACTGATGTAGGAAGAAGCACTGCTGTAGACTGCACGTAGCATGCCAAATCTCGGTGAGCAATGCCGAATGCAGAGAGGGGGCCTCAACATCACACCTCCCCTAATGTTTCCTCCCAGAGCCCTGAGGATGATGACAGGAAGGTCCGGAGGAGAGAAAAAAACCGAGTTGCTGCTCAGAGAAGTCGGAAGAAGCAGACCCAGAAGGCCGACAAACTCCACGAGGTGAGCCCGTGGTCGGGGCAGGCCACCTTAGAGCAACCAGGAAGGGCCGTCCTCCACCCTCGCAGGGATGTGGGGTGTGACATCACTGTCCTTGTTATCACTAAGTCAGCAACACTCCTGTCTAATTCTGCCAGGTCATTCCAACCCAGCGTTCTGCTTCTTTGCTCACGGGCATCTTCATTTCTTACTCACCCAGTGGGTACTTCTCATACTCAAGTCTCTTCTATTATAAAACAAACAAAGCCTTTTCTTGACCCTGATTCCTTTTCAGGTTCTTGCCCCATTTCTTTCCTTCCCTCATTTCCCTGCTTCTTAAAACGAGCACCTTACACCTACTGTCTCTGTGTCTGCAGTTCCTGTTCATCCCCCATCCTCTATGATTTCATTTCTGCTCCCTCTTCCCACCCAATGCACATGTCTGTGCGCACAGACATCACACACACACACACACACATCCAACATGCATGCACACTATACAGTCTGCCCCACTGCGGCCACTAGTGCCCTGGCACTGCCCTGTCCAGGGCCCTCTTTATGGTCTCATCATCTTGCACTTTACTGGAACATGTGGCATCTTTGACCTACCCCTTCTTGAAGATGCCCCCTCTTTGGCTTCTGGAAGACCACCGGTTCCTAGTTTTCCTGACACTCTTCACTGCTTTGTTAGCTTTTCTACTTCTGTTTCCCTAAATGTTGGTGTTGACGAGGGTTTCAGACTCTGCTCTCATTTCTTCTCATCCTGGAAGACTTAATATATTAATCTGTTCTCCTGGCATCAGCTCCCAATGCTGATTACTTCAGGCAGGGCCCCTGTCCTGGACCCTAGAACCCTCAACTTCGACACCAGTGTAGATGTCTCCAGGTGGGTCTGCTGCAGGCAACAGCACGTTCTGTCTGTTTGCCCCGAGTCTTTCTCTTCTCAGTGTCTTCAAATCGTAGTTAGTGGAGCAAACCATCTTTCTCATCACTCCAGCCAGGAGTCTAGGATTTATCCTAAACCATCCCATTTTCCTTGACCCTTATGCATAAACCCACATAATTCCACAGCTAGGACATGGAACTGCTCCACACCAGGAACTGGCCTCAAAAGCATCCAAGAATCTATCCAGGAACTTGATGACAGTTCTGTGTTCTTGTCTTTGCACAGGCTTGGTGTGCATAATTAAAGATTTTAGCTGAGCTCTCTCCTGCTTTCTCCACGCTTCCTTGCCATAGATTGTCTCATCAAGGCCATTCCGGGGCATTGACAGCGCAGAGACTATGAGGCGTTATGGGGAGAGAAGCACAATCTCTGAAAACTCTTTTAACAAGGAACAGAGTACAAATTCAGAAAGCACAAGCTCCAGGGAGAGGTGACCCACTGATATAACTTCACACAGTGTGGCATAGCTTATACCTGTCAGATTCTTTCCTGGAAGTAAGAAGGGTGGGCCCCAGGGGGAAACTGGCATCTCTAGATTAGGGTCAGGGAAGGTCCTTCCAGCCTTTATTCATTCTGTAAAATGTCCACAGAAGAATCGTGATGCCCTTTGTGTCCTTTCGTCCTTCCCCTTTGCTCCGGAAGCAATTGTGGTTCTAGCTTCATGTTTAGCAATTAACCCCCAGAGGGGACCTGTGGCTCACAGTTAGTGCATGGCCCTGTATTCAGACCACATGTGACAGCTGGATGGCCAGGGGCCCTACCCCTCAAGAAGCTTCTAGATGATGTGTCTTGGACAAGATCTTTCATGGAGCAAGGTAGAGTAGATCCATTGCACAAGTACCAGGGCATCACTACTGGGTCATAGAGAGAGGATGAAGATGTTATTCCTGTCCTTGGGATACGTAGGATTCCCAAAGGAAAGTATGTTAGTTTCCTACTGCTGCTGTAACAATTTCTTGCAAATTTGGTGGCTTAAAATAACACAGATTTGCTGTCTTACAGTTGGTGGTCAGACATCTGAAATGGGTCTCATTGGGCTAAGGTCAAGGGGTCAGAAGGGCTGCCTTCCTTCTGGAAGCTCTAGAGAAGATGCCTCTTCTTGCTTTTTCTGGATTTTAGAGGCCTTCGTGTTCCTGGACTTGTGGTCCCCTTGCATGTTCAAAGCCAGACAAGGCCAGTAGCGCCTTTCTCATGCTGTGTACTCTGACACTGTTTGCATCGTCACGTCTTCTCTGACTCTCCTGACTCCATCTTTCACTTATCAGATGCTCAAGATTACATTGGGCCTTCCTAGATAATCCAGGATGATCCCCCCCATTTTACCCTTCTTAATTACATCTGCAAAGTCCCTTTTGCTGTGCAAGGAAACATATTCACAGGTTCTGGAGATTAGCATGGAGACATCTTTGGGGGGCCATTATTCTGCCTACCACAGAAGGTAACATAAATACTCAGGTAACTTTACTACAGTGTCAAAAAGACACCCAGAGGAGGAAGCACTGGATCTCTCTCAATTTCTGTCCTTGTTGGATTTGATACCCAAGTGAAGCAGGTGCCTGGGAACTTAGGGGTCATACCCCACTTACTCCTGCTTGGTCTCTCTCAGCCCCATGGGTTGGAGAATCCTTCGGTAGGGTTCCCAGCCTGCTCTCCTGCCCAGAGAGTGTGTTGCATGACAGATATGCTACTGCCCTTTCCAGAAGTGGGGTGGTTGGTCTGAAGCTCAGTCCCTCTGCAGGGGGAAACACTCCCTTCTTCCTTTCTCTGCCAGGCTAGAGGAATGGGTCAGGCTTACGCACCGCTGGCAGGTCACTGGGGCCAGGCCAGCTTTGCTGGGAAACACAGGGTCGGGACAGTGGCTCCATCTGTATGCAGACCCCAAGCTGTGACCCTCACCTCACCCTCACTAGCCACGCACAGGTGTCACTGGTCACAAGAGCATGTGAGGGGGTGGGCGACTGGCTTGGGAAAACAGAAGTTCGTTTCAGACCACCTGCAGAATGACAGGAATGTCATCTCTAAACCGAAGGGCAGCACGTGAATAGTCCCCTCCCTGTTCACCCCCAGCCTCCCTGCAGGAGGGCGCCATAGTCATGGGACCTGTGTCCTGCGTGGCCCACAGTTCAGTGGCATGACACTGGGTGGCTAAACCTACATTATTGGGGTGGAGCATCTGGTTGAAAAACAGGGTAAACGACACTTCTTCTGCGCTCTGCTGAGTTGAGCGCAGAACTCCTATCACACTGCTGTGGGTGCGTCACAGCAGAAAGCCACTTGGGACCCCTGGGGCTCCCAGGCCACATCCAGGATGGGGACACCATGCATGGAAACCACCTCAAAGCTAGAGTGAGGCCAGCTCATTGGGAGGCAGTGAGTGGCCCAGAAAACAGCCACCTGATGATGGCCGGGACCACCTGCCACTGCCTGCAGGGAGTGGCCCATGCAAGGGGCTTTGCTCTTTGATTTTTCTGTCCTGTTCCACACTGTGGGGTCACATTCCTAAATATCTCAAAGTGACTCAAGCTCTGTACCTGCCTTTGCTGAATACCACGAGGGGGACCACTTATAACAAGTGTTGTTTAAAACGTCCACTTTGCAGCAGTTGCGCTCACCTCACTCACACACCCCACTTCTGCCTGAGCCTCTGTCACCTACCAGCTCCAGCCCCAGCTCTTCCGAGTCTCTGGGCCACCTCCGTCCCCTCCCCCCCAGGACCGCCCATGAGGGCGGGGCAGAGCCCAGCAGGTGCTGGGGCGGGAAGGGCTGGGGCACCTTTCGGTTAGAGCTTCCCCTCGGGGCCGCGGTGGCTGCCAGCGGGACTGCAGTGGTGTGTCTGCGCACCTCGGGGTCCCCTGTCGGTCTGCGAGTCATCTCTGCAGCCTGCTCAGACCTCTCTCGGGGATTTCATCCTCCATTCATCTCTGAACGTTAGGTGCGTGCCCGCGTCCACGGTTACGAGTCACAGCCCGGGGGGGACAGAACCCAGAGGTGGCTCAGAAGTGGGTCAGACTGGTTCGACCCGGCGCCCAAAGGTGTAAGACTGAGAAAGAACTCTGAGTCAGAAAAGGAAAGCGGCGATGCCATCCTCAAGAGCCCCAAATGCCACAAACTGACAAATGACTTGGGCAATATGGTTGTGGCATGTGTTGCCACGGTGTTTTCAGATATGGCACGTTCTAAGACACTGCTTCATGTCCGTGCCCACTCGATTTAGAAACTGACTATGACACTAATGTGTACAGCCCTCGCTGGTGACACAACTTTTCTGCTGGGAAGTGCTAAGGCTTGGGAATAGACTCATCAGTAGAAATCCTGAGATCTTCCGGCCTCTTACTTCTGGTAACCACCATGGGGGAAATTCGGGCCCAGACACTGACAACCGAAAGCAGAATTGTCGATGTCGCATGAGAATTGTCGCAAGTGACCTTGGAGTCAGGGAGCAGATCCCAAGTCTGTGTGGCCTTGGAAAAGTCACTGGACCCCTCCCCTCCCAGCCTCAGTTTTCTGACTTGTGCAATGGGGTCTGTGTGCAGCTGTGTTCTGTCTTGATGCCTTTGCCTGCCCCATCATTTCCTCCCACCTTGATTGTCATCTCTGGTCCCAGTACCCGTATCAGCTTCTTTCCCAGTCCTTGATCCTGTCTTCTGCCTCCGTGGCACCCAGGACCCCGAGCACCCCCAGACGGCCCTTCGATCCAGACGCTGCCAAATGTCTCCTGGAAACTGCCAAAATTGTCCTAGTTGAGAAGCATTGCCCCAGGCAGCTTAATTTCTGAGGCAGAACTGGGATTCGCAGTGATTTCACCACCTCCAGTTTTTAGGTCTCTGTCTTGAAACTGTGTCCTGGCAAATACCCAGGAAGGCAGCACAGGAACCTCAGACCCTCCTGTGGCAAAGGTTCGAAACTCAGCGGGATTTGAGCTAGACTGATCGTCTCTCTGGAAATAACAAAGGGTTTAATGTTCTGTGCTTATTTTTTGTTTCCATTAAATCCAGTCATTTCTTCCCAGCATGAAGCGGGTTTCATTCTTTTCCCCTTTGTTCCCATTCCCATTCTCTGGCCCCTTTTGCCTTTTCTCCCAGCTCCTCTTTTTAGTTTTGTAGAACTGGTCTCACCAGAAGATTTGACTTCTCCTCTTCTGTTTATTCTCTCAGCTCAGTCAGAGTCCCTCAGCAGATTTATGAGTAACACTTAAATCCCAGGAGAGAAAGTCCCCGTGAAGAAGGCAGATGGGGGGCCTGCTTGGTGGCTTGTGACAGGCAGCTCTGAAGACTCGGAGGGCAGGGGTTTGGGGAAAGCAGTGGGACCTCAGGAAGGCGGCAGGCCTCAGGGCTCCTCGTGGTGGCTTCCAGAGGCCAAGCTCGGAAGCTCAGAGCGTCAGTAATTGTAGAAAGGCAGTTGGAATATTCTGCCAAAGGAAGAGAGCTTTCTATTCTTTGCAATCTGGTTAAAAGGTTCACTTGCTGGAACCACTCGAGTCTACGCTCCGATTCATTTGAAGGCGCAGGGCATTTCCAGTTGCAGGGTGGAGCCTGTGTGTGCGCATGCGCTGTAGTCTCTCTCATCCCTCATCCCCTCCATCCTCAGCCTCCTCTCCCTCCTCCCATCCAGACCCTCCCCTTGCCCACGGGGGGGGGGGGCTTGCTGCTGGGTTTGTAGACTGACTTCTGCCTCCGGGACTAGAGCTTGTCAGAAGCCAGAGAAGATCCAGAGGAGGCAGGGAGGAGGCCTGAAGGGGACAGGCCAGTGCCCCAGTGAAGCCACACTGACTGACCCAGGGCAGCCTGCAGGGAGAAGGCAGGAGGCCTGCAGGCCTGGAGAGTGTTCCAGACTACCCTGGGAGCCTGCCTGAGGAGCGACTCAGATGGGCTCCGCATGCAGCCCTTCTGGACCCCCCTTTACTAAAAATAGAAAAATTAGCCGGGCGTGGTGGTGTGTGCCTGTAATCCCAGCTACTCGGGAGGCTGGGGCAGGAGGATGGCCTGAGCCCAGGATTTTGAGGTTGCTGTGAGCTAGGCTGATGCCTCAGCACTCCAGCCCAAGTGACAGAGGGAGACTCTGTCTCAAAAAAAAAAAATTTTGCTAGGTTCAAAGATGCCCAGGTGAAAAGAGTGAAATTCACTGGGGACAGACGTAAAGCCCTGCCCCTTAAGCTCCACAACAAGAGTCATCATCCAAGCATAGACAGAGAAGCAGCTGCTGCAGATGAAGCTTGCACTTCTGTGCAAGCTCTGGGAGAGTCCCCATTGGTCGGGTCCAGTACAGGGGAGGCCACCACCATGCATTTGCCCTTTGTAAAGTCCCCAGAATCATGCATTGCATTCTGGGAGCAACATTTTCTTGGAGATTCTGGAAAATTAGAGTGTGTCAGGGATGACCTCCAGGAGGGTAGAGGGGCTGCAAGTTTTGACACAGGGAACTCAAAGGACATGAGACAGTTGGGCTCAGAGAATACCTAAGGGGAAGTGGTATGGGGCTGTCTCCTACCATTTTAAGAACTGTGATGTTGCAAAAAGTATTGGATTTACTCTTTGTGGTTCCAGTAGGTAGAACCAAGCCCACAGGTGGGTTTGAAGGATAGGGAGATTTTGGATCAGTACAAAGAGGAGCTTTCTAATAGAGCAGCTGAGAAATGACAAGGACTGTCCTTTAAAGGAGGGAATGCCAGCACAGGTGGATGTCTGAGCTAGAATTACACATGGAAGGTTTCTACATGGTGTGGCTTTGGTTCTCTCTGATCCCCTGCAGTTCTAAGCTGCTGTAAACCCTGCTACGGTAGAAACGTAACTGATGCGTGCTGGAGCAAAGCCAAGGCAAGGGATGTTTTCATTCATTTATTTGTGCAAGTGCTCACTTCGTGCAAGCAACAAACATCCGTTACTTTCCAAGTACAGTTCTGGGTGCTGGGCGTATAGCTGTGAACCCAACAGTGACTTTCAGGAAGCAGCTCAGCAGTTGAAGGGACTGACTACACAGGGGCAGGAGGGACCCTTTTGTAGCGGTGGCAGTATTCTGTGTATTGATGAGCCCAGGTGTATATATTTGTCAAAACTCATTGCATTATGCACTTAAAATAGATGCATTTTATTTTATGTAAATTATACCTCAATAAAGTTGATTGAAAACACAAAGCCCTGCCCTGATGATTCCTTTATCCTAGTGCGAGGAGAGCGACACTAAGCAAATAAACAAATCTGAGTCCTGGAGGGGACACACACGATGACACAGCTTTCCTGGGCGGGAGATGAGCATGCCGGGCAGGGTAGAGCTGCCTGGAGGACGGAGGGAGGAGGGGAACATGATTTCAGAACTGATTTTGTTTGTTCTCTGTCCCCCCCAGGAATATGAGTGTCTGGAGCAGGAAAACGCCGGGCTGCGGAGGGAGATCGGGAAGCTGACGGAGGAGCTGAAGCACCTGAGC
This sequence comes from Mirza zaza, assembly GCA_008750895.1. Lineage (NCBI taxonomy): Eukaryota > Metazoa > Chordata > Mammalia > Primates > Cheirogaleidae > Mirza > Mirza zaza. Next base: position 39,323 of record VSMD01103314.1, on the reverse strand, counting down.
GAGGCGCTGAGGGAGCACGAGAAGATGTGCCCGCTGCTGCTCTGCCCCATGAACTTTGTGCCCGTGCCCCCTCGGCCGGACCCCGTGGCCGGCTGCCTGCCCCGATGAAGCCCGAGGACGCGCCTCTGCCCAGCGAGGGGCCTGGGTCGATCTCACACTTGGGAGGAAGGGTTTTCTTCTGCAGCTGTGTACAGGGGGACCTGAGGCCAGGCCTCCTCCTGGGAGCTCCGGGGCCAGCCGTGTCCCTGCAGACTTGGCACAGCACGACGCCCGCAGCACCCGACTCTCGGGGCTCTTGCATGGGTCTGGCGGGAAGGCCACCCTCGGGAGTGACTTCTTATCCCTCTGGCAGCTAGCAGGTTCTGCCGTTGTGCAGAACCATTTCCTCTAGTATTTGGATAATAAAGGTGACAGTTGTCTCTCCTTTCTCCAAGTTCCTGGAATTTAGAGACACAAGATATTTCCTCTTCCTGGAGATGTCATCATTTGTCTCCTCAGTTTGTTTGTGGCTCATGGGTCTTGCCTGGTCACTCCCCAACATCCATTGATGATGGGAGAGGTGCCTTTGGGGGCCATGGCGGAGCATTGGCCAATGGGACTTCCCTGCCAGCCCTGGGCTTTCAGAAGTCTTTGACCCAGCCAGGTCGGGGAAGGGCATGCTGGGCGTGCCTCGTGTTTGTCTAATGCTTTGCATAGCTGTCCATCTCGGTTGGCTAGTGCCGTGTTGACTGCCCTGGAGGGCTTTCTGTTCCAGGTTGGTTTTCTCAACTCTTCTGTCCACTCCCAAGTCGCCTCCCCATTCCGTACATAGACACAGCATCGGAGGAAAACGTTGTATTAGGCTGAATCACTACGGAGTAGGGCAGATCTGTCCCTTTGTTTAAACAAACAGATATTTGGGTAGGTGAGAAGAGCAATTTCCTTTCAAAAGTCCTGTCTGTCCAATTCTATGCCTTCAGGAAAAACAGGACCAAGCCAGGCTGAAGTTGGCACCAACTTCAAGCAAATTGGGAAGGCACTCCCCATCCTCCTCCAATTCTCTTTTTCCCTGGAAGAGGGGCAGTTTGGAGGGTGGATCCATCCCATTGTAAAGGGAACAAGAAATAGGAACAGAAAGGAAAGTGTTTTGTCATAAATGTGGATGGTTAAAAAAGAAAAAAAAAAAAGAAAGAAAGAAAGAAAGTCCCAGGGTGCAGGACTTGCTGACTCCATACTAATATCAACACCGGCCACTCCCTGCAAGCCTGCCCTTCCTGGGGAGGGTTCCCCTTCCTACTGGAGGTCTGCCTGGTCCCCTCTAACATGCAAAGGCTACAGGCTGCAAAATTTCCCTGGTCAGAGGCATTGGAAGGCTGCTCTTAGAGAACAGGGCTCACGCCTGCTGGGAGTTCAGGGACAAAAAGCTCCTTGAATGTAGCTCTTTCGGGGGAATGCTGCAAGCTTTAATCTTAAGATTTTAAGAGACATTAAAATCACCTATTCTGATGAGAGGGTTCAGGTTCAGCTAGGGGGAGGGACTTGCTCAAGGTCACCTATGGGTGAGTAGCAGAACAAGACTGAGACCTAAGGTGGTCTCATTCCTGATCCTCTGTTGAATTAATAGTCAGGCTGAAGCCATGCAACAGGAAGGTAAGTTGGGTCCTGCTCAGCTGGTGTCTAAATGTGGCGTGTCGCAAGGCTGGCCAGGGCTACACAGACCAGGTGAGCAACCGTCTGTGATGGGGGACTCTGGGACCTACCTCGGCGGCTGTGAGTAGAAACACATGACGTGTGTGCCTTGTACACGCAGGCATTTTGCTGCTGCTGACTTTCAACTCTGGCACTTTCTGGCCCTACAGGGTCTCAACTTGATCTTGCAGAACTTCCATGTTCTCCAGGCATAATTATGGATACCTCTGGCTGCCCTGACTGTCTGATGACCTGCTCTGACCCTTATAGTCACTGCTGTTCTGCTGGCTGTTCCCCTGCCCTGCTGCTAACGCCAGGGTGTCCTTACCTGCTGGCCCCATTGGCCTGATTGTCCTTCAGCCCTGTCCAGCTTGACCTCGTATAGCTCCCTGGCTCCACATCATCGTCCGTGTTTAGTCCCCTGGCTTCCATTTGCTCTGTGCCCCCAAGGCTCTGCAGTCCTCCTAGCCTCTCTACCCTGGCCGGGAGGCTGGGGAGGGTCCCTGGGGGTTGGGACAAGGGGCCATGTTCCGGAGGTGACAGTGCATCATCTCCCCCACAGTGCATTGTGCCAGAACACAGTCACATGGCCTCTCCTAGCTACAAGGGAAGTCGGGAAATGAAATTTAGCCAAGTGCTGGGAGGAGGAGGAACCTGGTTTGCAGAGTATCTGTGAGGCTCTGCCGTAGCTAGCCTTTGCTCCCACCACCTCACTGAAATTGCCCCCTGGAGGTCACCTGTCAGCTCATGGCGTCAGTCCAGCTCACAGCAACCTCAAACTCCTGGGCTCAGGCGATACTCCTGCTTCAGTCTCCTGAGTAGCTGGGACTACAGGCACACGCCACCATGCCCGGCTAATTTTTTCTATATATTTTTAGTTGGCCAATTAATTTCTATTTTTTGTAGAGATGGGGGTCTCACTCTTGCTCAGGCTGGTTTCGAACTCCTGACCTTGAGCAATCTGCCTGCCTCAGCCTCCCAGAGTGCTAGAATTAGAGGTGTGAGCCACCGCGCCCAGCCTGGTTACTAACTCTAATGGGTATATCTCAGGTTCCCTTACTTCCCAACAGCCCATGACAGCGGCTGGCTTCTGTGTTTCTTCCTCTCTCTCTGCCCGATTCTACCTCAGCCACCATCTGTCCCTATGCTGAGAACCTTCACATCTGCACCCAGAACCCCACTGTGTCTCCTGCAGGTAGACCTGTACGTCTGTCCAGCTGCCTGGTGGGTGCCTCTGAGGGGACGTCTCGAAATGTAGCCCACTTGACATCTCCCATGCTGTACTCAGGATCTTCTCATCTTCCCTTCGAACATGTTTTTCCCAATCTGTTTTTTTTTTTTTTTTTGAGACAGAGTCTCGCTCTCTCACCTGGGATAGAGTGCCGTGGCGTCAGCCTAGCTCACAGCAACCTCAAACTCCTGGGCTCAAGCGATCCTCCTGCCTCAGCCTCCCGAGTAGCTGGGAGGGACTATAGGCACGTGCCACCGTGCCCAGCTAATTTTTGCTATTTTTAGTTGTTTGGTTAATTTCTTTCTATTTTTTTTTTTTTTTTTTTTATAGTAGAGACAGGGTCTTGCTCTTGCTCAGGCTGGTCTCGAACTCCTGAGCTCAAGCAATCCTCCTGCCTCGGCCTCCCAAAGTGCTAGGATTACAGGGTTGAGCCACCACACCCCGCCATCCCAATCTGTTTTTACCTATTTGGTAAGGGGCTCTATTATCTGCCTTGTCAGAAATCTATCGATTCCTCCCTGTTCCTAGGCCAACCCACCGAGTCCCGTCAGTAATGTCTCCTAAATATCTCCCAGATCCAGCCCCTTTGCTCCAATATGCTAATCGCTTTATCAAGAACCTTGAATGATTTAGCTTCTGAACTCTGGGAGCTTCCTCCCTCGCTGCAGCGTATTCACTGAGGTTGAGCTTGAATTCAGGAAGGATCAAGACCGCCTTCACTTTTGATGTTAAGGTGATAAATTTGGAGGCAGGGAACCAAAACTGGCAGTCTAGGGTGTGGGGGGAGGGGTGGGGAGGACCAAGTCCCCTCCAAGATAACAAGATGGGACAAGACTTCTGAAAACCCAGCGTTCACTGAGCTACACCTACTCTGAAAAAGTAAAAATTCTGTACAGTATAAACCTGAGAAAGGATTATACCAGTCCAGGAGGGACAAGGGAAGTAGACAAGTTGGTGAGGTTCGGGTCTGCTCCTCTGCGCCGGGCCTTTGCATGAAGTGTGTTGTTGGCAGGGAGAAGAGGCAGCCTGAGAAAGGTCCCTTTGCCGTAGAAAGTGTCAGAGAGGGAGGAAGTCCTTCCTACACACCCACACAGACACACCACTTCCTGTCCGCGATCCTGCCCCGTGTTGCACCAGCCAGCCTTGAAACTTGGGGTTTCCATCGCTGAATCAGGCACCAATTTTGGCCTCAAACCTTGGTTAAGAACGATGACTCTAACGGACAGGAAAGCGAGAGATCCAAAAGCCCCTCTCTTCTTTCCCATCAATGCTGGGGTCTCTGCAGCCCTGGGTATTCACTGACATGGGGCTGTGGGCTTTGCCCCGGTGAGAACTAGGAGGAAGGGGGTGGCCCCAACTCTCACTGACATGCTTGCCCTCCCTCGCTACCCAGGAAGTCCTGGCAGGGTCGTCCAAGCCACAGAAAGGAGGAGCGTAACAGAGAGCCAGGGAGTACAGAGAAAGATTGGAGAGGAGAGGAAGGAAAGGAAGGAGAAAGGGAAGGAAAGAGGGAAGAGGGATGGAGGAAGGGAAGAGGGTAATGGGGACCCTCGCATTCTGAACCTAAACCATCCCTCCTCCTGGGGAAGTTATGCTGAATCCTCAGAAGGGTATGCTGGTAGAACCCCACAGCCAATTCCCTCAAAATGCTGCATAACCTGAGGTGTGAGGGGGTGGCTATCCAAGGCCAGAATCTCTGGAAACATCCCTAGGCTTGAAGTCATGGCAACTTTGGATGGCCCATTTAGAACTCCGGATCGCCCATTTAGAAATTGACCACCTCGATGAAACCGTCCCACCCTGTCTATTTGGGACAAAGGAGATAAGTGTGGTCAACACCGCTGCCATGGATATCTTCACCATTAGCATGACCCACTCCAAAAGTTTGCATCTAGCAGAAAGTGGTGTGCTTGGCGTGGTACAGATGAAGGACTCTCACCCTAAGTCTGGAGCTGTGTTCAGGGCAGACTGTGCCCCTTGAAGCTGCTCACCTGCTCTTTTGGGTGTTCTAGCATAACCTTTTCTCGTACAGTATTCTTGAGAAGGCCAGAAATGTCATCACAGATCAGAATAAGGGCCACTAGCCCAGAATTCTGACCACAGCCCCAAAGGAAAATGCAAGGGAGAGTCCGGTGTTTGCATTCTACGCTGCCATCCTGAAAGGCCACAGATGCACTTGGAACTTCCCTGATTTCCCTTAATAACCTGCTACTTATCTATTCATCCATTAGCCAAGACTCTTCTGAAACGGGTACAAGTTTTCAGTTGCCTTGCACAGGATGTAAGCTTCTGCTCTGCTCTGAATTTGCCCCTGCGCTGTCTGGACAGTGGGGTGACAGGTTCTTGGACAGTGCAGTCATTGTTGTCCAGAAGCCCGGAAAGCAGGACGGTCTTCAGAGCATCCTTGCCTTCGGAAGCTTCCCCACAGTCTCTCCTCCTGACCAGTAAGTAGCAAGGCCAGAAAGTACCTTCCAGAATGTCACAAGCCCACAGAAGGCTCAATTCACCAAACAGTACTTTTTGAAATTGAGTAAGCGGCCAGGCGCAGTGGCTCACGCCTCTAATCCTAGCACTCTGGGTGGCCGATGCGGGAGGATCACTCAAGGTCAGGAGTTCAAAACCAGCGCTCCCAAGAGCAAGACCCCATCTCTACTAAAAATAGAAAGAAATTAATTGACCAACTAAAAATATATATGGACAATATTAGCCGGGCATGGTGGCGCATGCCTGTAGTCCCAGCTACTCCGGAGGCTGAGGCAGAAGGATTGCTTGAGCCCAGGAGTTTGAGGTTGCTGTGAGCTAGGTTGAGGCATGGAACTCTAGCCTGGGCAACAGAGTGAGACTCTGTCTCAAAAAAAAAAAAAATTGAGAAAGCAAGAACATTTGAGACACACCAGTGGTTGCGAGCAACCTGAGATCAAAGAGTGGAGACAACGAATTAATGTGCTTCCCAGCAGTTCCTTAACTTTCACAGCTAACTTGAGGGTTAACTATGAGTTAATTATTACTCATCTTTATTAGTAATTATTATAATCATTAATTTCTTTCAATAAGCCAGTAGTTTTTTTGTTTGTTTGTTTTTTTGAGACAGAGTCTCACTCTGTTGCCTGGACTAGAGTGTCCGGTGGCATCAGCCTAGCTCACAGCAACCTCAATCTCCTGGGCTCAAGCGATCCTTCTGCCTCAGCCTCCCAAGTAGCTGGAACTACAGGCACGCGCCACCATGCCCGGCTAATGTTTTCTATATATTTTTGTTGGCCAATTAATTTTCTTTCTATTTTTAGTAGAGACGGAGTCTCGCTCTTACTCAGGGTGGTTTTGAACTCCTGACCTTGAGCGATCAGCCCGCCTCGGCCTCCCAGAGTGCTAGGATTACAGGTGCGAGCCACTGCGCCCAGCCTAGCCAGTAGTTTTTATAAAAACAAATACTAAATCATATAAATAAAAAAATAATAACTATTAATAAAGCTGGATGTGGCGGTGTACACCTGTAGTCCCAGCTACTGTAAGTGCTGAGGCGGGAGGATTGCTGGAACCCAGGAGTTCAAGGCTGTAGTGAGCTATGATCGCACCACTGCACTCCAGCCTGGGCAACAGAGTGAGACTTTGTCTCTAAAAAAAGAAAAAAAAATTATGAGTAATTTTTATTACTAATTTACAAATTATCTATTGACCAAACAATTAGGGGTGTGTGTGTGTGTGTGTGTGTGTGTGATCAAGACCAACAGGTAAAAGATGTCCCCTCTCAACACACATACCTTAAGGGGCTCCCTCATCACACAACTTCTGAACTCTCACCTCCAGACCTGTCTCAGTTTGAGCAGAGGAAATCTAATGATTTCCCCCATATGGTCTGAACAGGGAACACCTGTTAGATTAAGCGACAACAGGACAAGCAGCATGATTGTAAGCGACAACAGGACAGGGAGCATGTTTTATTCATCCCTATATCCCTGCTCCCTTAGCACCATGTGTAGCACATGGTAAGTACTAAAAAAAAAAAGTTCGAATGATTGAATGAAAGGCTACTCCCTCCCTAGTCTTCATCCCAATTAAGACTCCCACTCCCCCACCCCCAATTCCTTCATACCTGTGATGTGAATTTCTCAGTGCTGTTTCTCCACTGAAGAGCACAGACATAACCTACTTCCTTTGCTCCCATAATCCTTCATCTAGGTCAGTTTGCTTGTTGTAAATTAGGAATTCCCATAAATCAGCAGAGAAGTTGTTTAAGAAAGGCCTTGTAATGACAATGATGGAAGTGACAATAGCTTGATGATGATGAAGGTGGAGACGGGGGACAGAAATAGACACAGGACACAAATCTCTTCAGTTGTTATCTTTCATTTCATTTAAATGTTGTAAATATAGTTATCACATTTTTTATTTGTTCTATAATCATTGCCATTTAAGTCCTTAATATTTGCATATGGTTACTTAATCTATCATGTGTGCACAGAGAAGTTGCATACACAAATCACCAGGGGGTACTGGCCAGGGAGAAAATAAGAGAATTTGACGGTGTGGGATTGTAGGGAAAAGGTGCAAGGGAAAACTATGCATTGTCTAGAGGACAGCTGTCAGGTTATCTGAGGATAGTTTGCAGTGTCTTTGAGCTATTTGACAACTCTGTAAATTGGAGCTGATTGCTAACAATGCAAGATAATTCTTGTCCATCGCCAACAAATTTTGTCCTGCCCCTAGACAATCAAGGTCCTCTCCTCCCTTCCCCACTCCAGGAAAAACCAGTTTGCCTCTAAGATTTGCACATTCATTTCAGTATTCCAAGTCTATAAATATGCCTCTTTTTCAGATTCTCGTTTGAACTGGTCTCAACTGCTTGACTCCCTCATGGATTAATGGCCTTTAATAAATTAAAATTTTAACGCCTGTTTATTTCATAGCTAAAAGCATGATTTTTGCCTTTTTAAAAGAATTAATTTTTAAACATTATCAAATGACCCCGGTGTGTCGGGAAATGTTTATTTGCTTCCACGTGCAAAGAGATGAAAGCCAGGCAGTGGAGTGACTGTGAATGTCATTGCCAAGGAGCAGGGAGTCCCAGGTGCCGTCTCACCTGTTCTGCTGTCCTGGGCTGTCTTACCCTGAACCAGTCTTCATATTTTCTGCTCCTCCTCCTCATTTTCTCTACAATGCCTGAGCATCCTTTAGCTCACAGGCTAAATGTGACTTTCCCCAGGAGACTTCAGTGTCCCTGACAAATTTGATTAGATGCTTTTCCCATGTGCTTCCCATGACACTGTCCTTGAGTCACAGCCTGCACCCCATTCTATTGTCATTGCTTATTTAAATAAATGAATAAGCAAATGACCAGGTCCTGGTGTGAAAGACTCCACGGTGTCTTTTATCCACCTGTTCCGGTGTCTGACTTCAGTGAGCCAATTTCTTGAGCCTAGGTGAAGTCTTTGTGGAAATGTCTCCTTTTCTTCTTTTTCGGTGGACACATCACCTTTTTTCTTTATCATGTATTTCCAAGTGCTTGAAAACCTTTCTACCTATTCTATCTTTTCTTTTTATTTTTCTCTATTGTTCTTGTTTCCCTCCTCCGTCCCATCCTCTTTAATGCACTACAGAACACATAACTGAACCTGCGTGGGTGAACAAAGCTTGGAGGGCAGCAAGATCCCAACCTCTGGCTGTTCTCCCAGCAGCCAGGGCCACCTCGTGGGCACAAGAAAGGAACAAGCAACCCCCTGAGGCCAGCCTGCAAGGGACCTTGAAGCCCAAGTTTGCAGATCTTCCCACCTCCAAAAGAACAGGGCAGGTGAGCCCCTCCGCAGCGCCTGACACCCACGGAAAACTAGGAACATCAGAGCACTGAGAGGCCCTCTGGGGCCCAGCTCAGACTGAGCAAATCTGTGAGCTTACCCTTGCCAATTCTTTATGTTAATAAGGAGAAAGATGACACATTTCAGAAACACCGGGACCCCCTTCCAAACCCGGGGTTCAGAAAGGCTCTGTGGTGCACCCCCACCTCGCCCCGGGCCGTGCAAACGAGGTTGGTGGTCACCAAAGTTTCTTTGCCTCCAGCTAATCGGGTGAGAAAATATGGAATCCTGTGTCTTTAAGAACTGAAACCATCTAGAAATAGGATTTGATACCCTGCAGGAGACAGGAGACTTCCCTTTTGCTGTTCAAGTTTCATCTGCGGTTATCAGGAACTGAGCGGGTGGCGAGCTGCAGCGACAGGGGCCTGCGGAGCTGCTGCTGTCTGGAGATGAATGCGCTCTTCTTTCTTTTTGAATGTGCCTCGCCACAGCGAAAAGTACGTTTAAGAAAGCCCCTGGTTGACTCTGCATGTCCCCTGGGCTTGCCGGCAGAGAAAGGCCCCCGGTCTGGTCCCAGGTGCTGGCTAGTCGCAGGTGTCCCCGTGGCGGCCCCCCCCCCTCCTCTCTGCACGGGGCAGGGCCCCCCGTGTGCGCTTGGTGACAGGGCAAGGCGACCGACAGCACGGCCAGGGGACCCTCTGCCGCAGGCTGTGAAGGGCACAGGGTCCAACCTACTCATTTCACGGCTGCAGCAGCCGGGGCCCCAGAAGCCAGCAGCCTGCCCCTCAGGATGCCGCGTGTGCAGCGGGGTCCGGGGTCCACGCCTCCTGACTTGTGTGCTCTGGGTTCTCTGCCATTCACTCCAGAGTCACCCACGCCACTGCCCCACACAGGCTGCGTGCAGATGCGGTCGTGCTGGTTTATCTCACGTGCCCCTACACCCACACGCCCGATGCGTTCGTTCTCCACCCTTCTTTGCTCGTGCTGCCCTGGTGGCTGGCTCCCAGTTGGCATGGGCCAGTGGGAGGCACCAGGAGGAGACTGGGCGGTAGAAAGAGGGAGCCGTGCGTGCGTGCATGCGTGCGTGCGTGTGTGTTGGGGAGCAGGGCTCTTGCCTGCTCCTCCCTGATCCCGAGCCTGCGTCTGGCCGTGGCTGTATTCCTCCCGGAGCTCGGCCCTCCTTCGTGGCCCCAGGAATGCCAGCCTCTTCCTCTGCCCTTTCAGGCCTAGACATGGGTACAGCTCCCCACCGTTGACAGCCCCTGTGCGCCTCAGCATCCCTTGTTGGTTCCCTAACCTGGTCCACACCCCCTCAGTAGAGCCATCTGAGTGGGGTCCTGGAACCCAGCTGACACAAAGGCCAAAGCTCCAAAGCTGCTCGGGCATCTAAACCCCGGGGCGCTGGTCTGGGGGCTAGCACGGTCCGTGCTAAACAACAGTAACAACGGGCTGGGTGCGGTGGCTCACGCCTGTAATCCTAGCACTCTGGGAGGCCGAGGCGGGCGGATTGCTCGAGGTCGGGAGTTCGAGACCACCCTGAGCAAGATTGAGACCCCCGTCTCTACTATAAATAGAAAGAAATTAATTGACCAAGTAATATATATAGAAAAAATTAGCCGGGCATGGTGGCACATGCCTGTAGTCCCAGCTACTCGGGAGGCTGAGGCAGAAGGATTGCTTGAGCCCAGGAGATTGAGGTTGCTGTGAGTTAGGCTGACACCACGGCACTCACTCTAGCCTGGGCAACAAAGCGAGACTCTGTCTCAGAAAAACAAAAACCAAAACAGTAGCAACGACGACATGGAGAAAATTGCTTTATATTAGCTCAGAGCCCTATGACTCGGTGTCTGTCTGACTAATTAATGCCCAGAGAATATTGTCCTCTCCAGCAGGGCCTGCCCCATGGAAGTGCAAACTGAAAAGGAGGCTAGAGTCAGCTCATCTCTAGCTCTTTGCCATGCTGGGCCGGTCTGGTGGGACCGAGTTCCTGAGCTCTCTGTGGGACATGCAGGTATAATTCTTCTCTCAACCTCTCTCTCATCCCCACTCCCATAGATGAAAGTACTCTGATTGGCATTTCCCAAATCCTGGGAAATGAAACCATTATCCACCCAACTTCCCAAGCTGGGAACTACAGAGTTAATGGGACTTTTTTCTTCCCCACAAGTCCAGCTGGTTTCTCTTTCACCTGTTCTCCATTGGCTAGCCTCATGGGCACCCCCTTGCTTGCACCAGTAGTTCTCAGTCCGGATCAACTAGGGAGTTTTTTCCCCCCCCAAAATTCAGATGCTTCAACTCTCCTACCCTTGCTGCCTAAGAGGATATAACAATTTTTGGCCAAGGCAGGATGTATTTTGCTGCAATCCCCATGTTCACGGAAAACCATTGATCTTGACCTCCGTTTTATCTTATCTGGAATACCTTCTTCCCTACTCTGCCACCTTCTAGTCCCTCAGTACACTTCCAGGATTATCTGCCTAAAGGCCAGATCTGATCATTGCTTTCCCCTGCTTAAAAATCTTCAGGGCCAGCTGGGCACGGTGGCTCACGCCTGTAACCCTAGCACTCTGGGAGGCCGAGGCGGGCGGATCTCTCAAGATCAGGAGTTCAAAACCAGCCTGAGCAAGAGCAAGACCCCCATCTCTACTAAAAATACAAAGAAATTAATTGGCCAACTAAAAATATATAGGAAAAAAGTAGCCGGGCATGGTGGCTCATGCCTGTAGTCCCAGCTACTCCGGAGGCTGAGGCAGGGGATCGCTTGAGCCCAGGAGTTTGAGGTTGCTGTGAGCTAGGCTGAAGCCACGGCACTCTAGTCTGGGGAATAGAGTGAGACTCTGTCTCAAAAAAAAAAAAAAAAATCTTCAGTGGCTACAATGACAGAAAACCAACCTGTCTGGCCAAACAAGGCCCTTCGAGATCCGATTCTAATCTAACCCATCCTTCCAGCTGCATGTCTGGAAGTGCAGACAGAATAAAGCAGACGGTGGGAGGAGACAAGAGAGGGTGGACACACACAGGAGATGGATGTTAAAGATTCAGGGGCCTCGGCTGCTGAGGCCAGGAGAGGAGCCTTCTATCCAGAACTGCCCTCCCAGCCCAGGATCCCTGCGGCCCCAGCAAGGATTTGCATGAGACTTTATCTCCTGAACAGTTCCACGTGCAGCCCCCTTATAAAATGGGATGAGCTTTAGTTCCTTACGATCAGCAAAACCCCGAGCCATTCGTGAGCACCTTCACCCGGTAAGTACATAGTTGTCTTTCAACTCCCAGCTCAAATGTTATCTCTTTTGAGGAGCCTGCCTTGAGTCACCTAATTCTCTAATTACAGGCAACAAAGAAAATCCTCTGGAATCTTAAAAACAGGACTCAATTTGTCAATAATTTCCCAAGAATTTTTGCACCTATGTTTATGAGGGATATTGGTCTGCAATGTTTTTCTTAAACTGTTTTTGTCAGAATTGGGTATAAAGGTTTATTTTTAAATTACAATTAAATTTTTAATCAAATATGTGCATAATTTTTTAAAAAATCAATAGTGCTAGAAGGTTTATGGAGCAAGTAGAGTTAGCTTCAGCTACAAATAAGAGAAAAACTCAAAATATTTGTATCTAAACAAGAAACATATATTTATATATACATATATATACACATGTAGAGATATATATATATATATCTACACACACACACACACACACACACACACACATTTTTTCCCCTTATAAAACCAGACTAAGAGGAAGGGAGCCAAGCTGCTGGCACAGCCCCATTGTGCTATCATCGTGTCATTAGAGACTTAGGCTCATTTTGTCTTCTGTTCATCCTTAGGTCACTTCGTATTTTAAGATGGTTGCTGGAGCTCCATCCATCAAATCCCCATTCCAGGTCAGCAGCAAGAGAAAGGAGAAAAACAGGAAAAGGATATCTGCCCCTCGCTTTTACAGCGCATTTTCCAGAAGTCACACATGACCCTTCTACTTGTGCTCCGTCGGGCATCGTTTTGTCCAATGGCCGCATCTAGTTGCAAGGAAGGCTGGGAAGTGTGGACTTTTAGCTAGGTGTATTGCCCAGGAGTTGGTTACTACGGAAGAAGGGGAGGATGCATACAAACACTATGCTGAGCAAAAGAAGCTGGGACATACAAAGAGTAAATACTGTATGACTCTAATTCATAGTGACAGAAAATATACCATTGATTGCATGTCAGGATCAATGAATGAGATGGGGTACAAGGAGACTTTCTGGGATAATGGAAATGTTCTATGTCTTGATTGTGGTGATGGTTATATAGGTGTATAGATTTGTCAAAATTCTTCCAAATGTAAACATGTAAAGTGGATGTATTTTTGTATAAAACTATACCTCAATAAAGTTGATTTTTATTAGTATAGAAAATCCCAACACTGTAACAAAACTGCTCTTAAATTTTGTTCATCCTCCTTCAAGTCTTCTCTTATTTGCTTATCTTTACATGGTTGAAATTGGAATGCACAGACTGACTTTTGACTCTTGCTTTTTTCACTTTACATCACAAAAGTTTTCCATGTTGCCGCATTAATCTTCATAATCATTTTAAGTGAGTGTGTAATCCTTTGAGAATTTAAAATGTAATATATACACACAGAAAAAAAATTTAAAAATGCCAAATAATATGCTGTGATCTTAAAGCTTCATGGGCCAATAAAAAAATAAGAAGAAAAGATGAAAATTAAAATTAATTAAAAAAAAACAAATAATACACAGTAAAACTAAGTCTTTAAGACCCCTTTCTTTTTTTTTTTTTTTTTGAGACAGAGTCTCACTTTGTCGCCCAGACTAGAGTGAGTGCCATGGCGTCAGCATAGCTCACAGCAACCTCAAACTCCTCAAACTCAAGCAATCCTCCTGCCTCAGTCTCCCAGGTAGCTGGGACTACAGGCATGTGCCACCATGGCCGGCTAATTTTTTCTATATATATATATATATATGTATATATAGTTGGCCAATTAATTTCTCTCTATTTATAGTAGAGGTTTGGTTTGGTTTTGAACTCCTGACCTCCAGTGATCTTCCTGCCTCGGCCTCCCAGAGTGCTAGGATTACAGGCGTGAGCCACTGTGCCTGGCCAAGGCCCCTTTCTTAGAAGCAGTGGATATTCCAGTTTCTAGTATATATGACCAGAAATGTTCTATGCACATAAAGACATATATGTGAAGATCTTTTCCTCTCCTTGTAGACACAAATGAAACAATACTAGATATAGTTAGCCCTCTGTATCCGAGAGTTCCATACCTGTGGATTTAACCAACCATAGATTGAAAATATTTTTTAAAAAATACAATACAAGAATAAAAATAACACAAATAAAAATGATACATTCTGACAACCATTTACATTGTATTAGGTATTCTAAGTAATCTAAAGATGATTTAAAGTATACGAGAGAATATGCACAGGTTTTATGCAAATACTACACCATTTTATACAAGGGATGTGAGCATCCAAGGAATTTTGGTATTGTCGCATTGTCGAATTGAACCGGTCCCTCATGGATCAGGAGGGAGGACAATATTTGCTTTCTCACACAGTACATCTTGGATACCACTTCATGGTCACTCACTGAGACAGATCTCATTCTTTTTAACTACTGCCTAACATTCCATGGCATGGATGTTCTATAATTTGTTGAACCAACATTGATAAACACTTAGGGTTTCCCCAGTATTTTTTCTTATCACGTAGATATAAGATATAACGTTGAAGTTTTGACTCAGCTACCAAGTTATAACAGATGCTGCATTCCAAGGGAAGTGCTAGACTGTATGCAAAATTTACAACAAAAGAAGCATAAACCTGCTAACAGGACTATTAAAACCCCAGCTACACTGAGGATATAAAAGGGTGAAGACAGAGCAGGTTGTGAATGGATTTGTGAGAGCTTCCTCCTTCCCCTAAAGTCGAGAAAGAGGAATTCAACAGGTAACTCAAGAAATACCCTCATTGCTGGCCTGACGTAGAGGCCAGCAGCCAAGGCCATGGTGTGTACAAGCCACCCGCTCAATCTGTCCCTTGCAGGCCTCAGCTTGTTGCCTCTCTGCTCCCTCCAAGCCCAACAAGGTCCAGGACTGGCTGTCCCCAGAACATGGCCACTTACTCAGAGGAAACCAGCACCTGTTGGCGTCATTGAGAGCAAAACAAAAACTGAAAGGAAAGTCATCGCCCATGAAGACAACAAGCTACTTCTCGAACCTCAGCACGAATTGGAAACACCTGGAGATCTAGCTAGACTGCAGCTCCTGGTGCGGTAGATCCGGGAGCTGAAGACACTGTGTGTCTATCAAGCTCTCAAGTGATGACAATATTGCTGGTCTGAGGACCAAGCTTTGGGTGTAAAGGACTTAACACATTCCAAAGCCAACGTCATTTTAAAAAAGCACTCTTTTGGGTTATCATTAATTCAGAATAACTGAAGTAGGAAAGGCAGTCTAAACTTCTGAAAAAGTAATTTAAATATTGTAAAGCACAGGAGTTTTTCTTTCAAGGATAGGTATTGTCACTGCGTGGAGTGACAGAGGGTTGACAAGAAGAGGGTCCTGAGACTCTCCTTCAATGATCTGAGATTTCCAAGTTTATTTTTGTACTAAACTCAAGGCCTTCAAAAACAACTTGAAAATGCCTGTTTCTTTCCTGTGGGCTAAGGTGCTGCTACAGCTGATTTTGTTACTCCTTTTTTTCTTGCTAAGAAGGGCCATTTTTAGGTTTTTTTTCTAGCTCTCCTTTATTGCGTTCTCATACACAGAATAAATGAACAGATAATTGAATTCACTTGCTCATAGATGGTACAAAAGTAAACGTTGGTCCGGTCACTAAGTTGTCACAAAGTCTGTGCACTGGCCAGATTAATGACACTTTCCCTAGACCTAAGGCAGGTGGCACCAGTTGTTTTTCCCACGCCACTGCATGCCCAAGCATTACCCAGGGTTGGGCGAGCGTGTTTTCCTGAGCTGTTCAATCACTTTCACTGTCCTGCAGAGACAGCTGGTAGCAGCCTGTTCATCACCACCTCTCCCAGGCTGTGCTGCGCTGGGTGGGGGTGGGGTGCAAGGGGATTAGCAGGGAAATGAAGAAGCTGCCTTTGGAGGCTGCTGGGTAAATGACTGCATGGTTTCTCCCTGAGTCATCAGGGCAGGGATGAGGTTGGAGGAATGGGGTTTTCCGGCCAATATCTGGGTTCTCTTTGGACGTGAGAGGACACCAATGGCTGTGACAACCAGCCCCACGGCTGCCACCTCATTTGCATGATGATTTACATAGCTGGGTCTTAGGCACTGGTGGGTAGGCATTTTTCTAGGCTGTGCAGGCAGACCCAGGATTTCTGCATGTGTATGCAAGTGAGGAGTTGTGGGGAGTGACAAAGGATCAGGAAACTATATTTTTGGCTGTTCCCTTATTTCAGCATTTCCACCAGCTGCTAATGTAGTCATAGCTGTGGAGCTAGAGCAGCTCACTAGGGTCTACCTTATGCAGAACTTTATGTGGGGCTCTTGTCGTTGGAGGGGGAGGACATAAAGAGGACTAGTAAACACGCATTGGCTTTTGAGGAACCAACTGTTGGAGGCAGGTGCAGAAGAAAAAGAAAGATCCTGAGAAGTCTCACAGAGGCACTTTAGTGCAAATGGGTTTAGGGGTACAAGGGTGGTGACCGTGTAGAAAGCAGGGATGAATTAGCTGTTCCCCTTAGGTCTGAATTTCCTCCTGGTATAGTGAGATTAATAACAGCTTGCTCAGTTGCTTTGAGGATTAAATGAGATAGTGAAGGTAAAATGCCTGGAACAGTGGCTCTAAATGGTATCTGTCATAATAATTATTGTTAATAAGCTGAAACTGTAGACCAACCAAGAGGCAATCTTGCATATCCATCTGCCCTGCTGCATTTTCCTTTGTGACAAAGGCCTGCCCCTGAGCTCCCTTAGTCATTTAAGCCTCGGGTTTTCTTTGAGCTCTATGACATCAATGAATGGCTGGACAGAGTGCAAGGTGCCACCTGTGGCCCCAGGTTAGACCAGGATGTGGCTGAGTTGTACACTTGAGGGTAAAGCCTGGGACTTCAGCCTCAGGGACAGAATAACTACCCCCGGCCCCCCCCTTCCCCCCAGCCAGCAGACTGTAACATGTTGGTGGATTAAGAGTACTCGGCATGGCAGAGTAGAAAGAGCACAGAGCCAACCTGGGTTCAAATCTCTGCTCTGTCACCAGGTATATGACCTTGAGCAAGTTATCTAACCTCTTTGGGCCTCCGTTTGTAAATCCATCAAATGGGGATAATAGTGGTACCCATCTCATAGGGTTGTTGGGAGAATCAAAGGAGCTAATGCATACAGTTGTCCCCCTTGGTACTCGTGGCAGATTGATTTCAGGACTCCCTTTGTATACCAAAATCTGAGGAGGCTAAAATTCCTTATGTAAAATGGTGTAGTATTTGAATATATTCCACACACATCCTCCTGTATACTTTATTTTATTTATTTATTTATTTTGAGACAGAGTCTCACTTTGTTGCCCAGGCTAGGGCGAATGCCATGGCGTCAGCCTAGTTCACAGCAACCTCAAACTCCTGGGCTCAAGCGATCCTCCTGCCTCAGCCTCCCAAGTAGCTGGGACTACAGGCATGTGCCACCATGCCCGGCTGATTTTTTCTATATATATTAGCTGGCCAATTAATTTCTTTCTATTTATAGTAGAGATGGGGTCTTGCTCTTGCTCAGGCTGGTTTCGAACTCCTGACCTCGAGCAATCTGCCCACCTCGGCTTCCCAGAGTGCTAGGATTACAGGTGTGGGCCACCACACATGGCCTCCTGTATACTTTAAATCACCTCCGGATTACTTATAATATCTAACACACATAAATGCTATGTGCTTAGTCGTTATACTACGTTGTTCAGGGAATAAGGACAAGAAGAAAAGTCTGTACCTGCTCAGTACAGATGCTTTGTTCCCCAAGTATTTTCTATCCACAGCTGGTTGAACCCACAGATGTGGAACTCAAGGGTACAGAGGGACAACTGCGTACAGTACTTGGAACAGGGTGCAGCACGGGGTAAACACGAGGCCAGTGTTAGCTGTTCTTAGTGAGATCTTTCGGTGTGAAATCTGGAGTTTTGTCCCTATTCGATAATTTGTGATGAGGGGTGACTGGAGTGTGTAGGGTACAGCGAGAGGGGTATGTGGCCAGAGGGCTGAGGGCAGGCAGAGACCTCCACTTGCCATGGGCTATGAATCTTTAGGGAAGCGAAGGACAAAGACTGTGGCCGGGATGGAGAAGGACAAGCCTGTGCAAAGTCATATAAATTCTCCAAAGACTCTAGAAGCTTCCACAGAGAGCTCAGGGCCCAGCCCAGGTCACCATCGGCTCACTCTGCAGATGGAGAGTGGGGGTGTGCGCTTGACCCTTCTGTGGGACTCGGGCTGCAGCCTGTGCTTCCTGCCCGCCACCAGCTCCTCGAATGCACTGGTGCATGAACCTTACCCTGGGGATGTCTGACCTTTCCTGCCATTATTTTTAATCTTTTCCATTTCCTGCTTTACTTAAAAAAAAAAAAAAAAAAAATTGCTGCATTCTATGTATTTTAATAAGCCATCTTAGGTTATTCCTAGAATAGGCAGAGAATAAATCAATAAACTAGTTCCTAGAGTTCTTTTTTATCTTTCTAGAAGTTTTTTTCCTTTTTTTGACAGAGTCTCACTCTGTTGCCTGTGCCATGGCATCAGCCTAGCTCACAGCAACCTCAAACTCCTGGGCTCAAGCGATCCTTCTGCCTCAGCCTCCCGAGTAGCTGGAACTACAGGCATGCGCCACCATACCCGGCTGATTTTTTCTATTATATTTTTAGCTGTCCAATTAATTTCTTTCTATTTTTGGTAGAGATGGGGTCTCGCTCTTGCTCAGGCTGGTCTTGAACTCCTGAGCTCAAACGATCCACCCGCCTCGGCCTCCCAGAGTGCTAGGATTATAGGTGTGAGCCACTGCGCCCGACCGCTTTCTGGAAGTTTTTATTGCAGTGGTTTTCAAATGTATTTTTTTCAAAGGATGCCCTTTTTAAACAATGAAATGTTTCCTAGAACCCCTACATACATAAACAAAGTTTGCTCAGGTTGAAGCAGGGAGAAGGAGTCCAAGCTCCTGCCCCCATCCCCCAGCCCTCCCCGTGTCCCCTGAGGCATCCTTCCCAAGCCCCAGCTCTGAGGGGCCTGTTTGTAAACCACCAGTGTGGCTCCATGGAAACCACACTGCAATGTTTGCTATATTATTTTGATGCCAAAATAAGGAAGTGAGATAGTTTCTTACGACCTTCTGGACAATTTGCTAATTATTGGTAGACATTAACTGCTAAAGAATGAATATTACTTCATTTCTAACAGGAAAGAACAATGAACAAAAACAAAAGTCCGGTTTACCCTTCTATTAATATTACAGAAGATAATCATATGTGAGTTGAGGTAGCAATTGAGCCTTAATTACCACTGACGGAATGAAAACAGAAGTCATAGTTCAATGCAGGTCTTTGATGGGAAAGCAAACGAATAAGATGCAAAAGTAGCTTTTGCAACCGAGTTTTAACGGGCAATCAGCACCACCTCTACATTGGTGGCCTCAATCTCCCCCATACAGCGAGTTCTCCAGTTCTCAAATTGTCTCTAAGTTTGCATCTGTCTGCTTTCATGTCTAACCCTCTCCGCAAATCCCAGCTCTTTCCTGAAGCCTCGTGTGATCTACCTAGTCCAAAACCTGTGGCACTTTATTAAACGCAACCTGCTGTGTATTAGGGTACGGGCCTGGCGCCCTCAGTGGGGCGCTGATGAGATGCTCAAGCCACTTGCACTCAGTGATCAGCCCCCATCCACTGGGGCAGGGGACTCCAGTCACTGCTGCTGCTGTTCTCTCTAATTCTCCCTGGTACCCAAGACAGAGCCTGCTACTGAAGAAACTGTCATTTATATGGCCGTGTTGGTAGAAAGACAAATATATTCTTATTATCTATTATAACATTTTCTTTTGATCTAAAATTCATTTTTTTCTTCTGATTTTAAAAGAAATTAAAACATTTACATAAGCCCTAAATGTATTACAGGCCCTTGGCACTACGCATGTATATAAGGCTAACACTTTACTTGCTATGTGGACTTGGGTAATTTACTAACTTCTCTGGGCTTACTTTACTCATCTGTAAAATGGGGATAATAATAGGACTCACTTTGCAGGATTAAATGTCAGCTATGACTTGTTTGTATTGCCAAGTTAAACACGGGGAAACCCAGAGGATAATATCTTCTTAATTTCTTCTCGTGTTCTGATCCGATATCAAATGCAGTTTTTCAGTTTATTTTTAGCAAAAACAGACGTCCTATTTCAAAGAAAAAGCACTACACAAAACAAATGAAACCAACCCAAAAGCTCTTCCGAGACATCCAAGGACTCTTGCCAAACACCAACTTGATGAGTTCACAGTAAATGAATCACAGACGTACAGTGTAGATTCCCCTCTCAAAATCCTGAGATGGAAACAGGAAGGCTGAGGGCTTCAGAGAGCAGCTGCTGTGTCAGTCTTGCTCTCCCAGCTGAGTACAAGATTAGGACATCTGGGAGCCCCTCCTACATCTTCGGGGTGATCCTGGGCTCAGCTCACATTTCTCATTTGACTATGTCCCCACCCTAGAGAGTACATGTCACCAAGGAACCTTGACTGGAAACCAGATAGTAACCAGGGCACCCAGGAACCAATATTTGGTTGTGGCTTAATCCTTGACCTTCATGCCATTCATTCCCAGCTGCAGACAGGTAGGGTTTCTAAGAAAGGTTTGGGGGGTAAAGGTGGTGGATTTGCTTTCTGTAATTGATGTTTTCCAGGAACTCAGCTTGTTTCCTGAGAGATGTCACAAACTGGAATGTTCCCAGCGGGCAGGCAGGGGAACTCTGGAATGACTCAAGTGAGGACCTGAACCAGGAAAGGGTGGGTTATGGCCTAAAACCACACCCTCCTCTCACTTTATCAATGACAGCTTCAGCCCCTTCCCCCTCCCGCACCAGGTGGCCTTCCTAGACGAACCAGAAGCACTTTCTACCCCAAGCCACCCTCCCACCCCCAGCACTCATTTGCATACGTGGTTAGCTTTTCAATGACATTCGAGTGATTTGTGAACAGCTTCAGCACTAGCCATCTGATGGACTCCAACGAGTTGGATCACAGCTTCTCAAAAGATCTGATTGAGATCCAGCTTGATAAGACGCTCAGCACCAAACGTGTCAGGCGGCCAGTCCACACACATGCAGTGATTGTGCGCAGTGGTGGCCAGGGTCTTTGGCCAGGTACTGGGTCATGTGAGACAGAGAGAGATGCTAAGGAAAGACCTGGCTCTCAGAGATGGAAAAGTTAGGAAAGACATAAACAAAAACCCCCAAAGAATGCCAGACACAGACATCTACAAACTGGCCATGCACAGCAGAGGCAAACGTTCCACGCTGTGTGGACCTAGGTCCGGGCTAAGATTCTAGAGCCAGGTTCCTCTCTGCCCAGGCAGGCCTTTGCATGGAGCTCATGGTCTCTCCAATCTGAGTGAAAACAAAACAAGCTCTGGCACCATCCCCTCTGCACCCTAACTTCCCTGTGTCCCAGGAGAAGGCGCTCCCCGGCTTAGAGGAGAACAAAAGGCTGCAGCTCTCAGCACCTGCTCTGAAGCAGAGTGGCACGGAACAGGGACACTCAGCAATTGCTCCAGCAGGTCTATGCAAGAAGCCACCACCTGAGAGAAGAAAGGATGGAGGCAGAATTGGAGCCAGAGGCTGTGGTCTGTGGCAGCCACCATGGCCCACTCTAATTATTATGCACCAGGCAAAGGCCTGTGCTGTGCGCTCCTGAACACAGAGACTTACAAAGACATCATCCTCCATCACGGGACCTCCTGTATGAGAAGTTAGCCCAAAACACAAGGCTGCCTGTGTTCAATGCCAAATGTCTGGTACACACCTTAAGTGTCAGAGGAAAAGAAATAATAACATTTACTGAGCACTTACTATGCATCAAAGCACCATTCTCAATGATCTAGATGTATTTAATTTTTCCAACAGCCCATGAGGTTGGGTACTATTAATAGCATTATCTCCATTCTTAAGGAGGTTAAAAGAACTTGCTCGGTGTCACACGATTTTTACCGGTGATCCTCCATTTGAACTTGAAATTCTACCCCTCCTAGTGCACACTCACACACACAGACCCACGCACGGTTTTCTTCAGTGGTGGTAGAGGACTTTGAGAAGGAGAGGTAAGAGCAGGCGCAGGGCTCTGCTCCTATGGGTGACTTATTTTTGATGCACAGCGGGAACGTGGATGTCTTGCGTTTTCACGGAGGAGCAAACCTTACAGTGAAGAGTGCGTTTTGATGTTCAGTTATGCAGTGTTTAATGCCTACGAATCGAATCGTGAGCACGCTTCCACTCGCGGTGGGAGAGCAGCGGGCGGGACGGGCTGGCCGGGCTGGGAGGAGCGGGAGGAGGAAGGGAGGAGGCAGGGAGGGCAGGGAGGAGGCAGGGAGGAGGCAGGGAGGAGGCAGGGAGGGCAGGGAGGAGGCAGGGAGGGCAGGGAGGAGGCAGGGAGGAGGCAGGGAGGAGGCAGG
>VSMD01103314.1:0-16924 GCA_008750895.1 Mirza zaza | reverse complement strand
GCAGGGAGGGCAGGGAGGAGGCAGGGAGGAGGCAGGGAGGGCAGGGAGGAGGCAGGGAGGAGGCAGGGAGGGCAGGGAGAAGGCAGGGAGGAGGCAGGGAGGAGGCAGAGAGGAGGCAGGGAGGGGGCAGGGAGGAGGCAGGGAGGAGGCAGGGAGGGCAGGGAGGGGACAAGCAGACGTCCAGGGCTGCCTGGGAGTCGCCGGGAGTCCAGCTCCTTGATGCGACCGCCACCCTCCGCAGGGACACAGGCAGAGGGGGGAGGAGGAGGAGGAGGAGGAGAAAGCGGACAGGAACTCCGGGGGGAGTGGGAGAGCGTCCTCCCCAGCCGCTGGGGTCCCCGCAGGGCAGCCGTCTGCGAGGGTGTCTGCAGGACCCGGGGTCGCCTGGATCACAGCGCCACCTCGTGGCTGCCGGCAGGTGCGCTCGCGCAGGAATGCGGCGCCCTCCCCGGCCGCGCCAGGTGCCCACCCGCCTGCTGGGGGTTTCCATTGGCTCTCTCCGGGGACAGGGAGCCCAGAGGAGAACTGGGCATGGGCGCTGGGTCCTGAGGCCGGGGCCAGAGTTGCCTGGCTCAGAGGACTGTGCTCCCCCACGCCCTCCTGGCTTCTCAAAGGGTGTGATGGAAGAAATCATCCTTAGAGCAGGCAGCCCAGAACCCTGGCCCCATTGCTTATGAGCTGAGTCTCTGAGTCCCTCTAGGGACGTTCTCATCTGTTAAAGGGCATAATAACGCCCGGTAAAGAATATGCTGCAAAGCCGCTAGAACAATGCCTTCAAGTAGCGGGAACTCAAAATGTCATTGATGGCGACATCGTCATTAGTCACTACTGCACCAAGGCTGCTGACGCTCGTGCCTGGCAGAGGGCAGGTGCTCTGGGAGTATTGCAAACTGGTAGTGACGCCTTCTTAGCTCCAGCTCAATAATGGGTCAGTCCTAGTGCTAAATGTTTGCCTATTTCCATAAATAACAGTCCACTTGGTCTTGCAAACCGTGTAACAATAGCTAACTGTGCTGATGCCCAGGAGCATGCTCCGTCTTCACCAGTGCTCCCTGCACATCCTCCCTCCTGTCTGCCTGCAGGAATCTCTCTTGGAACAAAACCATCCCACCTCTGGGAGGCCTGGCAGTAGGGAGGGGAAAGGGAAGGAGAGTGGGGTTACCCAGACCTGGGGCTCCCCTACCAGATATGGGCCTGTGGCAGGCCTCTAACTTCTCTAACCCCCATGTTTGTCATCTGTAAATCAGGGACATTAATTCCCACTTCCTTAGTCTGTTATAGAATTAAATGAGATTATTCATGGTTTTAGTGTCCAGTAGCATCAACTGAGGATTTACTAAAATGCTAGTTGCTGGGCCCCCCGTCACGTTTCTAAGTCAGTAGGACAGGGATGGGGCTCAAGAATCTGCATTTCTCATTTGCATCTCGGGAGACGCTGGTACAGTCTTTCCAGGAACCAAACTTTGAGAAGGAATAATTTAGCACATGCTAGACCTTCAGTGAATGTTTATTGTCATTCCCTACCCACCCAAGTACAGAGCGAAGGGGAAAATGACATATGGGGAAATAGTAACCCCAATGCCATCAATGAAAGCTGCAAACTAAATGCAGCATCGGGCTACACAAAAGAACAGTTCAGTTTAACAAACGTTAGCTGAAAGTCTTCTTCCCATTCCCACTGGGTAGTGCTTCACTCGCTGCCCCATCCACGCCATGCTCATAACACTGTCTTGTAAAGGGTGTGATGATCCCGATTAAAAAGTGAGAGACCAGCTTAAGGGCACGAAGCTCTGGAAGGCAGCTGGATTATGTCACTCTCCTCCTCAAGAACCTCCAGTGGCTTCCTAGTGGCTACTGCCAGAGCCACTACACACTTCTCACCCTTCTCATATCGTGAGACCCTCCACAGTAGAACCCGACAGCCCTGGCCACCCTCCTCCCTGCCCTTCCCCCCCCCCCCTTTTCTCCCTGGAAGCTGACATAGCTGCCGTCCCATGCCCCCCCCCCCCCCATCCCTCTTGCTCTCCAGTGTGTGCTTTATTAGCAGGACAGACTTGCAGGGCATGTTCTGGGTAAAAAAGGGAATCTTTGGTGCCACCCTCAGCCTGCCTGGTGCTTTCTCCACACTGATTTTTCTCAATGTTGGCCCTCTTGAAAGGATCCTAAAAACTCACCTTAAGGACTATATGAGGATTTTTGTCTCCCAGGAGAATTTATATCATATCTTTAATGGTAGAACTGCAGGCACTGACTTCCCAGACAAAGGAAGTGTGATTTTGGGGTGGGGGGGCCTTTCCGAAGCCACCCCAGCGCCCCTGCTAGTTAGCTGCTGTTCAGGTCCCATGTCCCCACTAAATTTGGTTCACTTGTTTGAAGCTTTGCAAAACCCAGAAGTTGATTTCTAGCCTTTCCTTGATCACTTTTTGGCCCAGGCACAACTGCAAGAAAAGAGTAAATATCATGAATCCAAGCAGAACCACAGAAAGCACCCACCCATTAGGGGAAGAGGGCCTCACTGCCAGGCCGGTGAAGAAATAGGAGACCCCAGGGACTCAGGGGGGCTGGAAAGTGGAACCCAGGGCAGAGGTGCACGTGCTTATGCACCATGCACACACATGCACACACAGGGGCCGTGGGAGCCCTGACAGAAAGAGCTGGGGACACACGGTGCCCTTCCTTAGGCTCTGGTGTTTAAGGTGTCCTGGCCACAGCCCAAGCCCAGCAGTGGCCCACTCTGTGCCTTCTTATTTGCCCCTGTGCCTGTGACTCTTAGATGCCAGGGTCCAGGCCCTATGCCCGTGGCTCCCCATGGAGCACCCTGGGCGTCTGATCTCCCCAGGGTGTCGGGAGACTCCGTAGGGTAAGGCTCCTGGGGTGAGACTCAGGAGGTCTGGGTTCCACCTCTGGTTCTCCCTCTGCCTCATGTTCCTCTGTTACGAAGTGACCCGATGATCTACCAGTCTCTTCCAGCTCCAACAGTATACCATTAATTGTTTTGGAAAACAGTGAAATTCAGCAAATCAGTTTATCAGAACCTTTCAACTGCAAATGACAAAACATTTAGTATAAGATAACTAAATGATAAAAGCTGATTCATTTCAGAAAACCCACAGATCAGAGGGAGGTGGTTCTGGGATTGGTGTAGTGGCTCTGAGAGATCATTGAAGATCCAGGCTCTTCCACTGTCTCTTTCTGTCATCTTTAGGGCTGGTCCTGCCTTCACTCATGGTGGCAAGATGGCTGCAGTGGCTCCAAGCTTCCCTTCTCATATAGCAGGAAATGGGCAGGGGCACAATCGGTGAGGAGAATATTTCTCAGAAGCTTCCAGCAGCTTCCGCTTAGGTTTCTTTGGCCAGAGTTGGATCACAGGTCTAACCTTAGACCAATCACTGGACGAAAGGATGGGACTGACCAGTAATGATCCACATATGCAGGCCAGGTAGGTGTGTGAACAAAGAAAACTTGGGGTTCCATTAGCAATGAAGGGCAGGGGAGCTGCTATTGGGTGGGTTACAAACAGTGCCTGCCACAACCAGGGGGCATGCTTTCAGGAGCAAGACACCAAGACTGTCTAGACGTTGTAGCCAGGAAGGAAATTTGTTGGAAGGAAGGTATGAGTGAGTCTAGGAAAAAAGCAGGAAGCACAATAAATGCCTTTTAGCTAGAATGGCCTGCTGTGGATTTCTCATCACTGTGGTAGAATTTTAGTGCTTCTGGGCCTCGTGTCACTCATTCAAGACTGAAATCTTGTTGCCTGTAATCCTAGCGCTCTGGGAGGCCGAGGCGGGAAGATTGCTTGAGCTCAGGAATTAAAGACCAGCCTGAGCAAGAGCGAGACCCCGTCTCTACTAAAAATAGAAAGATTAGCTGGGTGTTTGGTGTGCCTGGTCATGGTGTAGTCCCAGCTACTCGGGAGGCTGAGGCAGGAGGATTGCTTGAGCCCAGGAGTTTGAGGCTGCTGTGAGCTAGGCTGAGGCCACGGCACTCTACTCAGGGCACTAGTCCTTGCACCCTCAACTCACTCTCTCCTCCACCATGGTTAAGCCTAGGCTTTTCTTGCCCCCTAATCAAATCCTGTGCTTCTTCCCTGGTGATTTCTTATTCCCAGCTCCAAGGCCACCCTTGGTGTTTATTTACAGGATCTCACTGAACTACAGATCTGAAGAGTGTGGCAAACAGATAGGGCAGGAAAACAAAGGTGCACTGCAACTATGCACCTGTGACAACGCAGAGGAGCATGGAACCTGGGTGGGATGGAGTTTCCGCTGACTATAGCCGGGGGCAGGTGGGGGCGAGGGAAGGAAGCTCGAGGGAGTGGTACAGCAGGGAGATGGGACGGCATGGGCGAGTCTGGAGACCCAAAGTTACCACGATGTGTGCTGGAAACTGAAGGTAGTTTGGAGTTGCTGGAACTTAGGTTTGAGGCGGGGAGTCGTGAGGAATGAGGACAGAATTGTGCCAACGCCAGGGGGTGTCACCCATACTGCAGTCAATGAGAAACGGAGTCCCTGCTGTGTACAATTTGTTGTGGCCTTAGAGCATGGCCCGGAGTGAGGCTGAGACACAGGTAAGGGCTAAACTTGGTGATAAAGCCTACAGTTTACAAGGACTGACGAACTTGAACTTTAGCCTCATACTACCCTGGATGTCAGACCCCAACAATGCCATTTCCTTCCAGGCATCCACACTCTGGTCTTTTCCTTCTCATCCCTCTCCTCCTTAGATCAGAGCTAGAAGACACCTTAAATGCCATCAAGGGACCTCCTTTTAATAAATAAAACAACACAAAACCAATAAAGACTAAAAAAAAGGGCACTGGTTTGCCAGAGGTCACATAGTCAGCAGCAGAATCTGCCAGCTGGGTTCTTCCCTGAGACCCAGTTCCCCGCTGGCAATATCCTCAACATCCACCCCGCCCCCAGCTTCTCTTGGTGTTTCCTTTCATGCATTTCATTGTGGCTGAGGCTAATTTACTTAATCCCCTTCCCAGACCTTACAGTTAAAGCTTGTGGGGGTGGATCCCAGTGGCTGGACAATGAGGCCTCAGGAAAGATTTATTGGGCAACTGTAGGAAATGTACTTCCTTCCTCTTCTGAGAGCACTTCCAGAAGTGCCGTGGTTCTCCCGGATGTGTGGGCTGGTAGGAAGAAGAACCTAGGGAGGGGAGAAGAACATACCCTGTACCTTTAAGGAGACTTTCTAGAGGTTTCACACCAGGAGTAATTTGCAAGATATTTAATGGTCACTATGGCATGGATGAGAATGGATGGCAGCAATAAACAACAGGTACATCTCTACCGTGCAAGGGGGTTACCTATCAGCCCTGATCGCATCTTTCCACTTACAAATATCACTGGCCGGGTCTCAGTCATATGACCGCACCTAGCTGCAAGGAAGGCTGGGAAACATTACCTTTATTCTGGATGGTCATGGGTCCAAATCTAAATCAGAGGTTCTATTAGCAAGGGAGAAGGGGAGGGCACTTACAGTGGGACAGCCAGTGCCTCTGCTGTACTATCAAAAACACTTAGGAGAACGGTGGCGGCAGCGGTGGTGGCTTTGGCAACTCAGGACTGAGTGCAAGTAACAGAGAATCACCATGATCCTTCAGAGGTTCTTCAGGCTCTCCTCTGTCATTCGATCGGCAGTCTCAGTCCATTTGCGGAGGAACATCGGTGTTACATCAGTGGCATTTAATAAGGAACTTGATCCTGTACAGAAAATCTTCGTAGACAAGATTAGAGAATACAATCTAGACGACAGGCATCTGGAGGACCTGTTGATACCGGCCCAGAGTATTGGTGAGACCTAGAGAAGGAGCTTTTTAAGCTTAAGCAAATGTATGGCAAAGGAAATATGAATAGTTCCCTAACTTCAAATTTGACGATCCTCAATTTGAAGTCTTCGACAAACCCCAGGCCTAAAGAAATAAAGTAAAATTAATTTGGTAATTTGTCATGGATTAGTTGTACAACTAATCAGGAGTTTCAGAATAAACATACATTTCACAATTGGAAAAAAACATGTAGGAGAGCTCTTAGTACAGGTCCACAAGAGTTTTTTGAATTTCTCTGAAAACAAGTATTTTTCATAGATCATTAGGCAGCAGGAATATGCCCTTAAGTGTCTGCTCCATTTGGAGTGAACATTCATACATTTGCTGCAGATATATGTGTCTGATTATGAGGTGCTGTTCCAGATCCTTCTAGGGTGTTTTAGGGGAGTATGTACACATACACACACACACACACACACACACACGCGCACGGTATATAGACACGTACATATCTATGTATACATACAGTATTACCTTTATAAAACCTAAATAAGTTCTGAATTCGAAGCATATTTGCCCACAGAGTTTCGGATAAATAGAGTTGTCATACATCCCAGTTTGCTTAGGACACGCCTCGTTCACAACTGTAGTCCTGGTAAAGCTATTGATAACCCAAGCCCCCCTCCCCAACTTTCACTTTCAAAATTGCCCAGTTTGGCTGATAAATTGTATGGTCAACCTGTGGATAAGGGACTGTGAGTCTGTACAACCTAAGTTCTCAATAGATGGTGGCAGTTAGTAACATTCCCAAGTAGAGCTCCTGTAGAGCCTATTTATGTACAAAGATAGCTAAGTGTGTGTGTGTGTGTGTGTGTGTGTGTGTGTGTGTGTGTGTGTTGTAAGTAGCTATTTAGTTCCTCGTGGCTAAACAGTACCCTCATCCCCTGTTTTTGGCTCCATTCTTTTTTTTATTTTTTTTTGAGACAGAGTCTCGCTTTGTTGCCCAGGCTAGAGTGAGTGCCGTGGCATCAGCCTAGCTCACAGCAACCTCAAACTCCTGGGCTCAAGCGATCCTGCTGCCTCAGCCTCCCCAGTAGCTGGGACTACAGGCATGCGCCACCATGCCCGGCTAATTTTTTTTTTTCCTATATATATGTTGGCCAATTAATTTCTTTCTATTTTATAGTAGAGACGGGGTCTCCCTCTTGCTCAGGGTGGTTTTGAACTCCTGAACTCGAGCAATCCTCCCGCCTCGGCCTCCCAGAGTGCTAGGATTACAGGCGTGAGCCACCGCGACTGGCTTTGGCTCCGGTCTTTATGAATTGGCTTCCAAGTTAGTGTGGCAGCCAGCGTCATCCCAGCTGCCTCTAAGTGGTCGCAGGCTTCGAAGTTGGAAGCAGTGAGCACTAAATCAAGGCTGCTTTACTGAAGCCGGAAAATGACTAGCACATTCTGAACCTCGACAGGCTTTTCTTTCCTTAATTATGGTGAATTTAAAAATAGGTCTGGAGATGGCTCTTGGCAGCTAAATTCCATGCACGATCTCCCCTTTCCATGGCAGAGATGGGAGGAAAACAGGCCTTTTCTTGATCTGAGGTTCTTCCTCCAGGTTCCACAGTCAGGACCTCAAGTCCTCAGTGACTGGCGTCAGTGTTTGTCTGAGCAGGGCCCGCCCTGAGCAACACTGGAGAAGGTCCCTTTCTGTCCCCTCCCCGCTGCGTTCTCTCACCATACCCGCCGACTTACCCTCTTCCTCTTTCCCACGCAGAGCACAGGGTAGTATTTCCCCAGCTGGGCTCCTCTTCACTTGCACCTGGGGTGTGTATGAAAATGCGATTGCTAAGTCCTGCCCCAGGGAGAGTGATTGAGGAATCTGGGGCCAGGCCCAGGAATCTGCATTTTTAACTACCCCCACCCCCCACCCCAGTGATTCTGAACAGCAGCCTGCTTTAAGAAACACTGTTTTTTAGTGCAGTGAGCAAGAACTTTGGAATAGGACAAAGCTGAGTTCAAATCTAACTAAGCTTCTCTGAGTCTCAGTTTGCCCATCTGTAAAATGTGAAAATTGAATAACGTAAAGTATTTAAAGATCCTGGATGGCCAGGTGCGGTGGCTCACGCCTGTAATCCCAGCTTTCTGGGAGGCCGAGGCAGGTGGATCGTCTGAGTCCAGGAGTTCGAAACCAGCCTGAGCAAGAGCGAGACCCCGTCTCTACTATAAATAGGAAGAAATTAATTGGCAAACTAATATATATAGAAAAAATTAGCCGGGCATGGTGGCACATGCCTGTAGTCCCAGCTACTTGGGAGGCTGAGGCAGGAGGATTGCTTGAGCCCAGGAGTTTGAGGTTGCTGTGAGCTAGGCTGACACCACGGCACTCACTCTAGCCTGGGCAACAAAGCGAGACTCTGTCTCAATAAATAAATAAATAAATAAATATCCTGGAACCGTAATTGGCAGATGATAAGGACTCAGTAAATATTAGCTCCCACCAAGTCCTACATCACAGTAAGGTGCAATTGACTAACAAGACAGTTGTGGGTTACTCTTCCAGAGAGATCAGCTTTTAAAGGGGGAGGGATAACATGTTAAGACCAAGAACTGGCCGGGTAGGCCAGGCGCAGTGGCTCAAGCCTGTAATCCTAGCTCTCTGGGAGGCCGAGGTGGGAGGATTGCTCAAGGTCAGGAGTTCGAAACCACCCTGAGCAAGAGCGAGACCCCGTCTCTAGTATAAATAGAAAGAAATTAATTGGCCAACTAATATATATAGAAAAAATTAGCCGGGCATGGTGGTGCATGCCTGTAGTCCCAGCTACTCTGGAGGCTGAGGCAGGAGGATCACTTGAGCCCAGGAGTTTGAGGTTGCTGTGAGCTAGGCTGATGCCACGACACTCTCTCTAGCCTGGGCAACAAAGCGAGACTCTGTCTCAATAAAAAAAAAAAAAAAAAAAAGACCAAGAACTGATTCTCCACCATGGAACCTCAGTGGAAACATTTGGGGGAGCAGGACAGGTCTTCCTAGCTCCTGCAGATTGTGCCTGGAGGATTTCCAACAGAAAAATTTAAAAACCTTACCCCTTCCTTTTCCCTTCTTGCCAAGAATCCTTTGCTTCCCTGTCTTTAAAAATCAGATTGGGCTGAGTCTATTATACCGAAACTACTGGTTAGTCTTAGCTTATATTTGATAGAATGGCAGCCTGTGGAGGAGAGGTTGATTGATTAATATGTTTCTCTTGTCATGATTATAGTGTGGTTTTTATATGATATTTACTCAGGTCCCATTGGCTTGGGGCAGAGTTGATAGGATGCAGTAGTGAGCTGCAAATCATTGGTAATGGCATTGGAAGTCTCTCATGATGACCATGGCTGTGCTTGCTCCATGTCCTCCAAATTCTTAACTCCACACCCAGGCTCGGAAGCCTCAGAAACAGGTGGCAGAAAGGACCCACGTTGGCATGAATGCTGACAGGGCTTCTCCAGATATTTAGTGACAACCAAAGTAGTTTTTTCTCTTGTGATGTTCAGCAGGTATTTTGTAATCAACACATATTTGTCAGTTGCTTGATTCTGGAGTTTTGTTTACCCAATTTCCCTAGAATCTAGTTCTTTTTTTTTTTTTTTCTTTTTTTTTTTTTTTTTGAGACAGAGTCTCACTCTGCTGCCTGGGCTAGAGTGCCATGGCATCAGCCTAGCTCACAGCAACTTCAAACTCCTGGGCTCAAGCGATCCTTCTGCCTCAGCCTCCCGAGTAGCTGGGACTACAGGCATGCGCCACCATGCCCCGATAATTTTTTCTATATATTTTTAGTTGTCCGGGTAATTTCTTTCTATTTTTAGTAGAGACAGGGTCTTGCTCTTGCTCAGGCTGCCTCGAACTCCTGAGCTCAAACGATCCTCCCGCCTCAACCTCCCAGAGTGCTAGGATTATAGGGGTGAGCCACCATGCCTGGCCAGGAATCTAATTCTTGATTCTGGGAGAGGCATGAAAGGGGAGAGGTTAACTGTGGGATTAGATAGTAGTTTATAGTTCAACTTCTATATTTCTGCTGTATTGTGTGGCAATATGGCTTAATGAGAGAGGATGGTCTTTGGAGTTTGACACTTGGTTTCAGGTCTTGCCTCCACCACGCTATTAATGAAAATAAACTGTCAGTGGCTTAACACAGTGAAGGTTTATTTCATCCTAGTCATAGTGCAATGCAGGTAGCAGAGGGTGGGGTGGAGGGTGCTCTGCTCCATGTCGTCATTCAGGGACCCAGGCTCCTCCCGCCTTCATCACATGTCTTCATGGTGCCCTGGGTCATCCAGATTGTGATGTGGAAAGGGGAAATGGAGGATCATCTGCAAGGCCTTTATGGGCCGGGTCTAGAGGTGGCAAAAATCACTTCTGTCCCCATCTCATTGGCCCGAACTTAGTCACATGGCCTGCCTAACTGCAAGAGGACTAGGAAATGTAGTTTAGCATGTGACTAGAAAGAAAAGAAGAAAATGAATACTAATGAGCATTTGGAGGTTCTACCACAACTATTCATCAGCTTTGTGACCTTGGGCAAATGGCTTTAACTGTCTTAGCCTTAGTTTCCTAATTTATACAATGGGGGTAATACATACCTGATGGGACCATTGTGAGGGTTAGAATATATAACATGCTTGATACAAGCTGTGCCCTTCCTATTTTATTTTTGAGACAGAGTCTCGCTTTGTTGCCCAGGCTAGAGTGAGTGCCGTGGCATCAGCCTAGCTCACAGCAACCTCAAACTCCTGGGCTCAAGCGATCCTCCTGCCTCAGCCTCCAGAGTAGCTGGGACTACAGGCATGTGCCACCATGCCCGGCTAATTTTTTCTATATATATGTTAGTTGGCCAATTAATTTCTTTCTATTTATAGTAGAGATGGGGTCTCACTCTTGCTCAGGCTGGTTTCAGACTCCTGACCTCGAGCAATCTGCCTGCCTCGGCCTCCCAGAGTGCTAGGATTACAGGCATGAGCCACCGCGCCCAGCCCCTTCCCATTTTAAATACACTGATGAACACTTTTTCCTTCCTTGGGCAACCTCAAATATCGACTAGTTGAAAGCTGGCCTTGGCAGACTCCTATCTGGTTGGGGGACCCAGATCAGCGTGGACTGCTCCTGTCACCTGGAAGTGGAGGGTTCAGCTTGGGTGATCCCCTCAGGGAAGGAGGAGGTGGTCCCTGAATCTTGGGGGAGTTTGTTTTAAGATCTTTTCAAAGCTCATGTTGAGGTTGTGCTGGAGTATTACCTTAGCAGCCAGGAAGAGCTGTCCTCCAATTAGCTGGAGAAAGTACCAGAATAAAATTACTCTCACGGTGGCTTTAAGCATTTGTGTTAGTAGAAATAAAAACCTTCTGATGAAACTAGTAAACTATTGGAAAAATTTTGGAAGACTCTCTCCTTCTCTTGAATCCTTTAGGAAAAGGTCAATTTCTACCTTTTGGGGTTATTTAGGACATCCCTGGTTAAGGTCTGAAGAAGGGGCTGTGGCTTCTGGGGCCACCTTCCTCTCTCCTGTCCTTTTCTTCCTCCTTCAGGAAATGAGGTGCCTAAGCCTTTGTGCCTGAGTTGACCCATCCCTGCTCTGTCTTCCAAGACCTTCTTTGGAAGAATATCTGGACTGCCTAACTCCCCCCCACTGCCAGGTTCCAGAACATTCTGTTCACTTGATCTGCCATGCCCAAGATGACCATGCCCAAAGACGACCAAGTACAGGAGGGCCTGTGCAGGAGATGCAAGGGAAGAGGAGAGTAGTGAAGTGCAGTTATGAGAAGTGAGATAGAAATAAAACGCCCGTTTCCCAAGAGGCAGTAATGCCCAGGTGCCCTGCCCTCCGGTGTGCACACTGTCGGCTGGTTCCGACAGGGCATGTGGCCGAATCAGGGCTCAGAGTCAAGAGAGGAGAAAGGAGGGGAAGGCTGGGAGGCCAGGTGCTTTTTCTTCCTCTGCCTTCTGTTGGGTGGCTCAGAGACACACACGGAAACCAGACTGTGCCTGCTCCTCTGAATGACTTCCAGCCGCATGCCTCCCCCACTCCCAGCTGAAAGCCACTCTATTTTTACATTTCTCTTGGGAAGTAGATTCCAAAGTTTCCCTAAGGCTTCCCATCAGGGGAGCCTCTGATTTCCTGTAAATCCAGGGTCACATAGTTTTCTAGAGTCATTTGCATGCAGTTTGCAGGCATTAGCATGCCACCAAGTTCTGGGCTCTGAGTCAAAGCAAGACAGGGATTGAATGCAAATAGGCTCCAGTTTTTGTGGCCCCTGCGAAGTGGCCGAGGAAGGCAGCCTCCACCTCAGAGGGAGCCACAGCCCTGAGTTGCAGGCAAGAGGTCTCGTCCTCCCCTTGGCCTGGAGATCCTCTCCCCAGGCCTGCTGAGAAGCCTGCCACAGGGTCCTCTGTTGTCTGGACCCTGAAGCTTCATCCTCAAATGTGTTGGAGCCTGGGAGAGGGGATTGGAGTCACGTGGTGGGTGTGGGACTTGTGTCTGGCAGGACAAGAGTTGCGGTGAGGAGAGATCCTCAGATCTGAGAAAAAGCGAGAAGGTGGAAGGGAGGCGGGAGAGAGCAAGGGATTAGAGGAAAGACAGTGTGGGAGGAAGGGAGCCAGCTGGGGACAGGGTGGGAGCAGGTATAGAAGGAGAGGGACACAGTCTGATTGGAGATGGAGACAGCCCATGAGGAGGGAGGCCTGGAGTGGGAAAAACTGGGTGGGTAAGTAGAGGCAGTAATGGTGGGCAAGCGTTGCCTGACTAGTCGAGAGTGTGGAGTGGACGTGGAAACCTAGGAAGTCAGCGATCAAGCTTAGAGAGTGTGTGGCCAGGCCGTTTCCCCGGGGCCATTCCTGTGCTCTCTTGCCAGGCAGGTGTTAGACTGGCGTTTCTTGCTCCTGCCTGGAAAATCATCCCTTTGGTCTGTCCTGGGATTGTCTGAGGTGTCATCACAAACAGATTTTAAAGTGACTACAAGTGCAACAGATGACAATGAGATGGGACTTCAGGCTGTTTTTCTAGAAGGAGCAAGCTGCCCCACCCACGCATGCAGCTCATTCTCCCTGTGGCCAAGACGCTTCTGTGCCTGAGTGCAAGGCAGTGCCTATGGCAGGGACAGAGTGGTCCCCCCGCCAGGGGAGAGGGTGGTACCTGGTATGGTACCCAGTGCTCTAAGCCTGTGTTCCCCACCCCTCCACCAACCCCCTCCAGGCCTCAGAGCTCAGCCCCCTACAATGGAAAAATTGTCTTCCATGAAACTGGTCCCTAGTGCTCAAAAGCTTGGGGACCACTGCTCCAAACCATGGAGTTCATTGCTGACTTGTCCCAGTGTAGGTCAGAAACCTTCTAAAGCCATGTATTCCCCAGAGTCAGCCCAGGAGTGTGGGCTGAGTCAGTCCCTTGCGATTTAATGCTGGCTCCACCACTGGATGCCTTGGGTAAGTTCTTCTAGCTCATCTGTGCCTCAGTTTCCTCACTTAGAAAATGGTGACAATAATGCCTACTTCATTGTGGAGAAGGAACTAAACGTGATTATCCCTGTAGAGTTCTTAGAACAGCGGCTGGCAGAGAGGAAGCACTCAGTAGGTTCTACTGTCATTGCGCACTGCAACCCAAGTGAGAGGCAATAAAAAGATGCACAGCTTGGGGAGAAGCAGGGGATGGGCTCCCAGTCCCCTAGCTCTGTGCCCAGCGTGGCAGCTGCCCTTAGGGTTTCAACGTAAGTTGCTGCAGTCACAGCAGCAGGCTGCGTGGATGAGGGCCAGGCACGGGCTCTGGCCAACCACAGGTTGGGAAATCACCCTGTTAGCTAATGATGCTTCTTCTGGTTTAGTGATTTTTCTTCCCTTTTAAAGTCTTTCTTTCTTTTTTTTTTAATTTTCCTCCAGAAGGGGAGTATAAGGAAAAGCAATTGCCCTTTTCTCTGTTTGATGGGAAGGAACACATGGGCTGGAGGGAGGGACCCCAGTGAGAGGAAAGGCAGGGGACCCTCCATGGCTTGTGTCTGCCACTCCCCATGGAGGGCCCCTGGGGAGGGTCTGTTGAACTTGAACCTGTGGGCAAGAGGGACTAAAAATTATTAGCTCTGTCTCTCCCTATCCTAAGCCTTTAGAGCTAATGGAGATCTCTAGAAGGAGGCCAGGAGGAGGGACGTGTGGAAGGATGGAATGCCTTGGCCACAGTCGTGTCTGGATGCACGACTAGAAGGTCTTTAGTGCGGAAATATGCCCAGCTTTGCTAGACTGGGATACGCTGAAACAATGAGACACAGCCACGCCCCTGAAGGAGGTTACAGGTTATACCAATTAAAATAATTATGTCAGTCCCTTCTGATCAATAGAGCCCTCCACAGAGACCCTTTCTCCCTCTGCTGCAGGCAAACAGAAGTTCTGGGACTCCACGTTGATGTCCCTGACAGCACACCCAGGTGGCACTCTCAGTTTATCACCAGTTTGCAGAGCTGCTGTCTTGTGGCTGAAAGCAATGAGCTGGTGGATTTTTAAAAAGTCCTGAGAGGCTACTTAAAGATTCATTCTGTATGTCACTAACTATTTAGATCCCAGAGCAATGTTCCAACCTCCAGCCTCGCTCTTCCCCCCAAGATCCAGCTGCTGATACTGTGGGGTGGTTGGTGGCCCAGCTTGTTTCACCCCAGGTTTATCTTCAGCCAAACTTCAATCATCATCAGCTAAATTCGCCATTCTTGGATGCTCAGAAAACTTTAAAACTGGTCTGTAGGCTGCCAGTTGATGTCACAGTTCAGAAAATCGTTGGACTTCAGGGTCAGAAAAGAGCAGCATCTATGAACACAGAAGACAAAAGATTCATAAAAAGAAAAATATAAATTAAATAAATTAAAAAATATATGTAAAATAAAATAAAATTAAAAAAGAAAGGAGCAGCGGCTGCGTCTGGGGTGCATGGGGTGTTTGCAGGGGCTGGTTGCTCCGATCCTGACTTGCTCCATTCACCACACCTCTTCCCCACCCCTCCTCTGTCTCTGAAGGCTGGGACACGCGCCAGGGCTGCCACCGGCCTCTCTGGGCATTGGTTTCCCTCCTTGATTAAGAGGCTTAAGGACATCGAAATGGCAAAGCAATAAATGCGAAACAGAAACAAGTGGCTTTAGTTCCAGTCAAAAATGGAAAGGAAGCTGTTGACACTCTTTGAGGCCCACTATAGGCTTTATTTTATGCTGTGCTGGCCAGAACTCTGCCACTTACTTGAAGTAGGACTTTGGGAGAGTCCCTTCTTTCGGCCTCAACTTCCTCATATGTAAAGTACATCTGGGATTAGTCAAGAAAGACCCTTCCAGGCCTGACATGCTTACGGTATCCCAATAATCTCTTTAGAACCCAGAGATTGAAGCTATGTGGGCGGAGGTGGGGAGAAAGGAGCAAAGAAATGTCCTTGTGAGTTTAATTAACTAAAAGAGTGGGGGAAAGGGAGGGGAGTAAGAAAGGGAGAAGGTGGAAGAGGAGTGAGTGTAAAGAGGAGATAAGGAGAGAGAAAGCACAAAAGACAGAGGTGGCCACACAGTTACTCAGCACTCTTCAGGTACATCCTGGCCAGGTTTACTTTGGTAAGTGTGGGGTCAGTAATGGGGGTGTTGCAAATTATATTTTTCAAAGAGAGTCACCATAATATTGCCATCCGACATGCTCTTTTACAATGTGATCTGGCCATTTCCCTACCAAGAGGAGTACAGTCTACTTCCTCTCCTTTTAAATCTGAGCTGGGCTTATGACTTGCATAGCAAATACAATATGATGAAAGTTATTCAGGTGACTTCTGAGGCTCAGTCAGAAGCAGCTTCCACTCAGTTACCTTGGGACATTTGTTCTGAGGGAAGCCAGTCTGGCACCTGAGGCCATCATGCTGGAGAAGCCACATGTAGACATTCCTGTTGACAATTCCAGCTGAACTCTACCTTCTAGCCATTTCTCTCAAGGCACCAGACATGTGAATGACACTATCTTAGACCTTCCAGACCAGCCCACGCTCCAGGTAAGTACTACTGATCAGGAGTTCAAAACCCAACTTTGCAGACCATGGCACACAGAGACAATGACAACATTGGAATGGCACACTGGGGTGCCAGAGGGAGCTCCTGGCAGTCAAGGCCGACTGGCCTCGTCCTCCGGCTGGCCCCGGACGAGAGGTTGTGATACCCCGCACACGGGTCCGGAGCCTCCCAGTTAGCGTGTGGGAGGACACGGGCCTCCACACCACGCACGTTCCCGGTTCTCTGCACTGCACAGAGCAGGAGTCTGGGCTCCCCTTGCCCTTCTGCTGCTGCAGAGCCCGGCTGCGCACACCGCTCGCATCTGCGTCACGAGTCCCATCCGCAGTGACACAGATCATGGAGGTGTGTGGCATTCCAGGTCCCTGCCCTATTCAGACCCCGAGTGCCACGCGTTCCTCCCTGCTTTTCCGTGAGCCTCTCTTCTTGCCGCCCCTTTACAGACCCACAGTCACCATCGCGGGGACGCCTCCACCTTCGTCAGTTCCACTGCCCTGCCCAGCCTCATCTCTCCTCCCCGCTTAGTTCTCACCACACTCTCACCTCCTCTCCTTCCCTCCGCTCACCCCAGCACATGCCACTCCGTACGCTGCACATGCCACACACTCTACATGCCACACATGCTGCGCATGCCTCAACACTGCGCATGCCACACACTCTACATGCCAAACATGCTGCGCATGCCACAACACTGTGCATGCCACACACTCTACACGCCACACATGCTGCGCATGCCACACACTCTACACGCCACACATGCTGTGCATGCCACAACACTGCATATGCCACACACTCTACACGCCACACATGCTGCGCATGCCTCAACGCTGCGCATGCCACACACTCTACATGCCACACATGCTGTGCATGCCACACACGCTGCACATGCCACACACTCTACATGCCACACACGCTGCACATGCCACACACTCTACATGCCACACATGCTGCGCATGCCTCAACGCTGCGCATGCCACACACTCTACATGCCACACACTCTACACGCCACACATGCTGCGCATGCCACACACTCTACACGCCACACATGCTGCGCATGCCACACACGCTGCGCATGCCACACACACTGCGCATGCCACACACCATGCTGCACATGCCACACAC
>VSMD01103311.1:0-17940 GCA_008750895.1 Mirza zaza | reverse complement strand
CAAAAAAAAAAAAAAAATAGAATATTCAAGAACTGTGGGGAGGCCGGGCGTGGTGGCTCAAGCCTGTAATCCTAGCTCTCTGGGAGGCCAAGGTGGGCGGATCGTTTGAGCTCAGGAGTTCGAGACCAGCCTGAGCAAGAGCGAGACCCCATCTCTACTATAAATAGAAAGAAATTAATTGGCCAACTAATATATATAGAAAAAAAAAATTAGCCGGGCATGGCGGCACATGCCTGTAGTCCCAGCTACTTGGGAGGCTGAGGCAGCAGGATTGCTTGAGCCCAGGAGTTTGAGGTTGCTGTGAGCTAGGCTGACGCCACGGCACTCACTCTAGCCTGGGCAATAAAGTGAGACTCTGTCTCAAAAAAAAAAAAAAGAACTGTGGGGAAACCATGAAATGTGTAAATGGAGATGTAATAGTAATACCAGAAGGAAAAGAAAAAGAGAACATAACAAAAGAAATACCTGAAACAACAATGACTGAAAATTTTTCAAAATTAATGTCAGACACCAAACCACAGATCCAGGAAGCTCAAAGAACATGAAGCAGGATAAATGCCAAAAAAACTCTACCTAGCCATACCGTATTCCAACTACTGAAAATCAAAGATGAACAAAGAAATCCTGAAAGAAGCCACAGGGAAAAAACACTTTGCCCATAGAGGAACAAAGATAAGAATCACATCCAACTTCTCAGAAATCATGTAAACAAGAAAAGAGTGAAGTAAAATATTTAAAGTATTAAGAGAAAAAAAAAAATCCTACCAACTTGGAATTCTGCACTTGGTGCAATTCTGTACCTTAAAAAGTAAAAGAGAGGCCGGGCGCGGTGGCTCACGCCTGTAATTCTAGCACTTTGAGAGGCCGAGGCAGGTGGATTGCTCCAGGTCAGGAGTTCAAAACCAGCCTGAGCAAGACCCTGTCTCTACTAAAAATAGAAAGAAACTAATTGACCAACTAAAAATATATATATATATATACACAAAAAATTAGCCGGGCATGGTGGCGCATGCCTGTAGTTCCAGCTACTTGGGAGGCTGAGGCAGCAGGATTGCTTGAGCCCAGGAGTTTGAGGTTGCTGTGAGCTAGGCTGACGCCACGGCACTCACTCTAGCCTGGGCAACAAAGTGAGACTCTGTCTCAAAAAAAAAAAAAAAAGTAAAAGAGAAATAAACACTGTCTCAGGCAAACAAAAATTGAGAGATTTCTATTGCTTGTAGTCCTACTTTGCAAGAAATGTCAAAAGACGTTCTTCGGAGACAAGGAAAACAGTCTAGGTCAGAAATTCACATTCCCACTGCTCACTTGACCAGCCTTTAAAAAAAAAAAAAAAAATTCAAATCGACATAAAGAAAAAAATAGCACTGAAGAAGGAATGAGTAAAGGTAAAACACAAGCTATTACTTTTCTTATTCTTAATTGGTCTAACAGTAGTTTGTTCAAAATAATAATAATGTCTCCAGTTATGTAATTATGATGTACATAAACATACATAATCAAATGCACATATGTACTGATATATGCTTACACATATATGCAAAATGAGTGGCAGCAATGACACAAGGGGTGAGAGGGGAGAATTAGGATTATTTTGCTATTATGCAGGACTCACATCATGAAATTCTTATTTGAAAGCAGATTTGGATTAGTTGTAAATGTATATTGCATACTCTAGGGCAGCCACTAAAAAAACATGAAAATAAGAAGTGTAACTGCTATGCTAGGAAAGAGGAGAAAATGGAATCATATACAATGCTCAGTTAAAACCATAAAAGGGAGAAAAGCCACGGAAGACAAAAATAGGAACAAAGGACAAAGGCAACAAATAGAAAACAATAACAAATATGGTAGATATCCTCCCACCTCAGCCTCCCGAGCCGTTTTTTTTTTTTTTTTTTGAGACAGAGTCTCACTCTGTTGCCCAGGCTAGAGTGAGTGCCGTGGCGTCAGCCTAGCTCACAGCAACCTCAAACTCCTGGGCTCAAGCAATCCTGCTGCCTCAGCCTCACGAGTAGCTGGGACTACAGGCATGCGCCACCATGCCCGGCTAATTTTTTCTATATATATTGGTTGGCCAATTATTTCTTTCTATTTATAGTAGAGATGGGGTGTCGCTCTTACTCAGGTTGGTTTTGAACTCCTGACCACGAGCAATCTGACCTCTTCGGCCTCCCAGAGTGCTAGGATTACAGGCGTGAGCCACAGCATCCAGCCAATTTTTAAAAATGTTTTGGTACAGACAGGGTCTTACTGTGTCGCCTAGGCTGGTCTCAAACT
The DNA here is from genome assembly GCA_008750895.1 of Mirza zaza. Taxonomy (NCBI): domain Eukaryota; kingdom Metazoa; phylum Chordata; class Mammalia; order Primates; family Cheirogaleidae; genus Mirza; species Mirza zaza. Next base: position 15,663 of record VSMD01103311.1, on the reverse strand, counting down.
CCTAGACTCAAGTGATCCTCCTGCCTCGGCCTCCCAAAGCACTAGGATTATAGGCCTGAGCCACCCCACCTGGCCAAGACACATGTAGATTAAAATTAAAAGGCATGCACACCTCTAGTCCCAGCCACTCCAGAAGCTGAGGCAGGGGGATCACTTGAGCCCAGGAGTTGGAGGCTGTACTGCACATTGATCATGCCTGTGAATGGCCACTTTCCCCCAGTCTGGGCAACATGGCAAGAGCCTGTCTCTAAAAAAATAAAATATAAAAGGACAGAGAAAGATATACCATGGTAACACTAATCAAAAGAAAGCAGGAGTAGCTATATTAATTTCAGACCAAGCAGACTTCGGAGCAAGGAAAGTTATCGGGTATAAAGAGGAGCGTTGCATATTGATAAAGGGATTAATTCTCAAGAAGACGTAATAACAATGTGTGTGCACCTAACAACAGAGAATCAAAATACATGAGGCAAAAACGGATAGACCTGCAAAGAGAAATAGATGAATCCACTATTGTACTTGGAGACTTCAATATCCCTCCATCAGAAATGAACAAATCTAGCAGGCAGAAAATCAGTAAGCACATAGCTGAACTCAACAACACCGTCAATCAATTGTATAAAACTGATATATGTGGATGACTGCATTCAACAATGCAGAGTGTGGCTCACGCTTGTAATCCTAGCACTCTGGGAGGCTGAGGCCGGAGGAGCGCTCAAGGTCAGGAGTTCAAAACCAGCCTGAGCAAGAGCGAGACCCCGTATCTACTAAAAATAGAAAGAAATTAACTGACCAACTAAAAATATATATACAAAAAATTAGCCAGGCATGGTGGCGCATGCCTGTAGTCCCAGCTACTTGGGAGGCTGAGGCAGGAGGATCGCTTGAGCCCAGGAGACTGAGGTTGCTGTGAGCTAGGCTGACGCCACAGCACTCACTCTCGCCTTGGCAACAAAGTGAGACTCTTTCTCAAAAAAAAACCAACAAAACAAAACAATGCAGAGTGTACATTCTTCTCAAGTTCGCATGCAACATTCACCGAGATGGGCCACAAAACATACCCTCCCAGACAAATTTTAATAATTGGAAATGAGCCAGGCCTGATCTCTGATGCCTGTAATCCCAGCATTTTGGGAGGCAGAGTTAGGAGGATTGCCTGAGGCGAGGATTTGGAGACCAGCCTGAACAACAAAGCAAGACCCTATCTCTACAAAATCTTAAAAAATTAGCCAGGTGTGGTGGCGGATGCCTGTAGTCCCAGCACTTTAGGAGGCTGAGGTGGAAGGATCACTGAGCCCAGGAGTTGGAGGCTGCAGTGAGCTATGATCTCACCACTACATTCCAGCTTGGGTGACAGAGCAAGACCCTGTCTCAGGGAAAAAAAACAAAGGAAATGATGCAAAGTATGCTCTCAGCCCACAGTGGAATTAAAGCAGAAAAAAAAACAACAGAAAGATAGCTGGAAAATCCCAAATTCTTAGAGATTAAACAATACATTTCTAAATAAAACATGAGTCAAAGAAGACATCTCAAGAGAAATTTTAAAATATTTTGAACTAAATGAAAATGAAAACACAACCCATCAAAATTTGTGGAATGCAGCGAAAGTGGTGCTTAGAGGAAATTTATGGCATTGCATGCATATATTAGAAAAGAAAAGGAATCTAAAATCAATAACCTAGGCTTTCAACATAGGAAACTAGAAAAAGAAGAGTAAATTAAATCCAAAGTAAGCAAATAAAAAGAAATAATAAAAATTAGAGCAGAAATCAATGAAAATGAAAAAGGGAAATCAATAGGGAAAATCAACAAAACAAAAAGCCAACTCTTTGAAAAAAATAAATAACATCTGCTGGGTCTGGTGATGCACACTGGTAGCCCCAGCTACTCGGAGGGCTGAGGCAGGATCACAGAGCCCAGGAGTTCTGGGTTGTAGAACTATGCAGACAGGTGTCCCACTACATTCAGCATCAATATAAGGCCTGGAGGATGACCAGGTTACCTAAGGAGGGGAGAACCAACCCAGGTCACAAGAGGAGCAGATCAAAACCCTTGGGCTGATCAGTAGTAGGATCGTGTCTGTGAGTAGACATTGCACTCCAGCCCGGGCAACAGAGTAAGACTCCTCTCTCTAAAAAAAAAAAAAAAAAAAGTAAATTACATTAAATTTTTAAAAAGTTAAGAAAATAATGAATACGCTGGGCACGGTGGCTCACGCCTGTAATCCTAGCACTTTGAGAGGCCAACACAGAAGTATTGCTTGAAGTCAGGAGTTCAAAACCAGCCTAAGCAACATAGCAAGACCCTGTCTGTATAAGAAATAAGAAAAATTTGCTGGATGTGGTGATGTGCACCAGCCACTCAGGAGGCTAAGGCAGGAGGATTGCTTGAGCCCAGGAATATGAGGTTGCAGTGAGCTACGATAACACCACTGCACTCTAGTCCAGGCAATAGAGCAAGACCCTGTCTCAAAAAATGATAATAATTTATTATTATAAATTATATTTATAATAATTATATAAAATTATAATAAATTATTATTTATTTTCTTAGAAAAAAGATAAAAGACACAAATTATTAATATTAGAAATGATAGAGGGGACATCAGTACAGATCCCATGTACATCAAATAGATAATCAAGGATTACTATGAACAATTCGATGCCCATAAATGCAATAACCTAGATGAAATGGACCAATTCCTTGAAAGACACAATTTGACAAAACTTACCCAAGAAGAAATAGATGATCTGAATAAGTTTACATCTATTAAAGATATTGAATCAATAATTAATAACCTTCCCAAACAGAAAGTACCAGGCCTGGACGCATTCACTGATGAATTCTACCAAATATTTAAAGAAAAATTATACAAAATTCTCTACAATCTCTTTCAGAAGATAGAAGCTAGGCCGGGTGCGGTGGTTCATGCCTGTAATCCTAGCACTCTGGGAGGCCGAGGTGGGCGGATTGCAGGAGTTCAAAACCAGCCTGAGCAAGAGTGAGACCCCGTCTCTACTATAAGTAGAAAGAAATTAATTGACCAACTAATATATATATATATAAAAAATTAGCCGGGCATGGTGGCACATGCCTGTAGTCCCAGCTACTTGGGAGGCTGAGGCAGGAGGATTGCCTGAGCCCAGGAGATTGAGGTTGCTGTGAGCTAGGCTGATGCCACGGCACTCACTCTAGCCTGGGCAACAAAGTGAGACTCTGTCTCAAAAAAAAAAAAAAAAAAGAAGATAGAAGCTGAAGGACTACTTTTTAACTTATTCTATAAGACCAGCATTACCCTGATACTAAAACCAGACAACGACTTTACAAGCAAAGAAAACTACAGACCAATATCACTCATGAATGTAGCCACAAAAATTCTCAACAAAATGTTAGCAAATTTAATCCAACAATGTATAAAAACAGTTATACATCATGACCCAGGATTATTATCCCAGATATGCAAGGGTGGTTCAACATTAGAAAATCAATTTAAGGTAATCCATCAAATCAACAGACTAAAGAAGAAAAAAAAATCACTATATCAATACATGCAGGAAAATCATTAGACAATATCTGACACCTATAAATGATTTTTTAAAAAAAACCTTTCATGGTCTTTCTCCACTCATGGAGATGGACCTGTTCCTCTCAGGAACATTAAATAAATAAATAAAACCTTTCAGGCCAGGTGCAGTGACTCACGCCTGTAATCCTAGCACTTTGGGAGGCCAAGGTGGGAGGACCACTGAAGGCAGGAGTTCAACACCAGCCTGAGCAACATAGCACCCCTATTTCTACAAAAACTTTTTTTAAAAAATTAGCCAGGCATGGTGGTGCATGCCTGTAGTCTCAGCTACTTGGGAGGCAGGAGGATCGCTTGAGCCCAGGAGTTTGAGGTTGCAATGAGCTGTGATGACACCACTGCACTCTATCCTCGGCAACAGAGCGAGACCCTGTCTCCATTAAAAAAAAAAAAAAAAAAGATTGACGATAAAAGATATTGGTGAGGATTTGAACAGCTGGAATTCTCATACATTGCTGGGGAGAGTGTAAAATAGTATAACCACTTTGGGTAAATGTTTAGAAGGACCTAGTAGAAATAAATATACCCACACTCTGTGACCTGGCAATTCCACTGATAGATAACATGCTTAACAAAAATCAGTGCATATATGTGTGTTCACCAAAAGAATGTACATGGCAGATTTATTTTAATATTTATTTACTTATTTACTTACTTACTTAGAGACAGAGTCTCACTCTGTTGCTCAGGATAGAGTGCCGTGGCGTCAGCCTAGCTCACAGCAACCTCAAACTCCTGGGCTCAAGCAATCCTGCTGCCTCAGCCTCCCGAGTAGCTGGGACTACAGGTATGCGCCACCACGCCCGGCTAATTTTTTTCTATATATTTTTAGTTGGCCAATTAATTTCTTTCTATTTATAGTAGAGACGGGGTCTCGCTCTTGCTCAGGCTGGTTTCGGACTCCTGACCTTGTGCGATTAGCCCACTTTGGCCTCCCAGAGTGCTAGGATTACAGGCGTGAGCCACTATGCCACTATGCCTGGCCAATAGTTCTATATATAATAATATATAATAATTCTATAAATAATGATAATTTTCTTCATCAGCCAAATGGGTAAAGTAAATTTGGCTCTATTTATAAAATATAATACTAAAAAGCAATAAACAAGAACAAAATACTGCTACCCACAATAACACGAATTAATTTCACAGATATAATCACACATAATTTTTTTTTTTTTTTTTTTTGAGACAGAGTTTCACTTTATTGCCCAGGCTAGAGTGAGTGCCATGGCGTCAGCCTAGCTCACAGCAACCTCAAACTCCTGGGCTCAAGCAATCCTGCTGCCTCAGCCTCTCAAGTAGCTGGGACTACAGGCATGAGCCACCATGCCCGGCTAATTTTTTCTATATATATTTTAGTTGGCCAATTAATTTCTTTCTATTTATAGTAGAGATGGGGTCTCGCTTTTGCTCAGGCTGGTCTCGAACTCCTGAGCTCAAACGATCCACCCACCTCGGCCTCCCAGAGAGCTAGGATTACAGGCGTGAGCCACTATGCCACTATGCCTGGCCAATAGTTCTATATATAATAATATATAATAATTCTATAAATAATGATAATTTTCTTCATCAGCCAAATAGGTAAAGTAAATTTGGCTCTATTTATAAAATATAATACTAAAAAGCAATAAACAAGAACAAAATACTGCTACCCACAATAACACGAATTAATTTCACAGATATAATCACACATAATATTGAGTTACAGAAATCAGAGGTAAAGAGTAGCTTTTATTACTTTTACTATTACTTATTTAATTTATATCACATTTAAAAACAAACAAAAGTGATCTATGGGATAGAGGTCAGAATAATTGTTACTCTTCGGGTACTGACTGGGAGGTACCTGAGAGTACCTTCTGGAGTATTACAAATGTTCTGGATCTCGACTTGCTTCCATTACACAAGCGAACAGATATGTAAAGACATGTAAAAAATTACGAAGCTATACACTTATGATTTGTATATTTTACTGTATGTCAAGTTAGCCTCAATTTAAAAAATTAAATTAACTTAAAACTCTACAGAAAGCATCATCCTGAAAGGAGAAGCATTAGAATCATTCTCCTTGAAATCAGAAGTGCTGGGCTGCCGTAACAAAATATTACAAACTGGGTAGGTCAAACAGCAGACATTTATTTTCTCACAGTTTTGGAGTCTAGGAGGTCCATGATCAAAATGCTGGCTGTTGTGGTTCCTGGTGAGGGCTCTCCTCATGGCCTGCAGACAGCAGCCTTCTCCCTATGTCCTCACAAGGCAGACAGAGAGACCAGGGAAGATGTTTCTTCTCCTCCTACTACTTCCCTCCTCCTCCTCCTCCTCCTCCTTCTAAGGCCACAGTCCTGTTGTATTACGGCCCCATCATTATTACCTCATTCAACTTTAATTACCTCCTAAAGACCCTATCTCCAGATACACTCACTCGCTTTGGGGGTTAGAGCTTCAACAGAGGAATCTGGTGAGGACACAATTCAGTCTACAAGAAGGAGTAACATAAGGATGTTCATGATCACTCCTTCTATTCTGAATTCTATTAGAGGTCCTAGACAGCACAATAAGACAAGAAAAAGAAATTAAATATATAAAAATTAGACAGGAGGAAATAAAACTGTCATTATTTGCAGATGATATCATAATTTTCATTAAAATAGTTTAGCAAGTTCTGGTATATAATTAAAGTACAAAACTTTGATGGAATCAACTAGAAAATGTCATTTTAAAAAGATACCATTTACAATAATTTTTATAGAACATCAAGCATAAATGTAGGCCGGGCGCAGTGGCTCACGCCTGTAATCCTAGCACTCTGGGAGGCCAAGGCGGGCGGATTGCTCAAGGTCAGGAGTTCAAAACCAGCCTGAGCAAGAGCGAGAACCCGTCTCTACTATAAATAGAAAGAAATTAATTGACCAACTAATATATATATAGAAAAAAAAATGAGCCGGGCATGGTGGCGCATGCCTGTAGTCCCAGCTACTCGGGAGGCTGAGGCAGGAGGATTGCTTGAGCCCAGGAGTTTGAGGTTGCTGTGAGCTAGGCTGATGCCATGGCACTCAATCTACCCTGGGCAACAAAGCAAGACTCTGTCTCAAAAAAAAAAAAAAAAAAAAAAAAAAACAGCCTGAGCGAGACCCCGCCTCTACCAAAAATAGAAAGAAATTAATTGACCAACTAAAAATATATATACCAAAAAAAATTAGCTGGACATGGTGGCTCATGCCTGTAGTCCCAGCTACTCAGGAGGCTGAGGCAGAAGGATCACTTGAGCCTAGAAGTTTGAGGTTGCTGTGAGCTAGGCTGACACCACAGCACTCACTTTAGCCTGGGCAACAAAGTGAGACTCTGTCTCAAAAAAAAAAAAACAATAAATGTAATGCCAAAAAGTGCAGAATGACTATAGGGAAAATTCTGAAATTTTATTTATGATAGTATCTTTTAAAATCCTAAATAAATAGAAATATCATGTTCATGAATAGAAACACTTAATATTATAGAGACATCAATTCTCCCCAAACTGATCTGTGAATTTGATGCAATCTAAATAATTCCAGTAGAACTTGTCATGTAACCTTTTATGATTATTCTAAAACTTACAAGGAAGTGTAAGAAACAGATAGTCAAGACTTTTCTGTATAAAGAAAAGCAGGGAGAGACAGTTGTCTAACCAAAGATCAGAACTTATTAGGAAGCCACAGTACTTAATAACAGGAGGTATTGGGGCAGGGGTGGGCAAATTGAACAACCCAGAAACAGACCCATGCTTTGTATGGAACTTTGATAAATGACAGACAGGGTTTGCTAGGTCACTGGAGAGAGGAGGCATTGTGCAGAAACTGGAGATAGAAAACTAGTTATCTTTACAAACAAGAGTTAAGATGGAAAATAGATCTCTCCCCTTACATCATAGAACAATAGTAATTCCAAGTGGGTAAGGATGAAATAGTAAAACAAAACTTTAAAATGTAAAGGAAAAGAAAGTGAATATTTTTAAAGCATTGGAATGGAGAAAACTTTCCTGAACGAAATAGAACAAGAGGTAGTTTCCTTCTTCTTTCGCCTTTGTCAGGACTGAGTTTTCTATGGGTCCATAAAGCAGAGGAAGTGGGGGCCGGCGTGTTCCCCCTCTGGGAAGGGGGGATCTAGGAACTAAGTGAGCACATTAAGGATGATGGGAGTCAGATTTCCCACTGTGAGAGCCACAGACACGGAAAGGGGGGCTGGAATGGACTCTGTGGTGTTGGACTGGAGCTAGAGTATTGGCTGCCATTGTGACTTTTAATATGTGTAGACATTGGGTGTCTATTACTTTTTCTTCTTTTTTCCTTTTCTTTTTTTAGAAACCAGGTCTTGCTCTGTCAACCAGGCTGGAGTGCAGAGGTACAGTCATACCTCACTGCCACCTCAAGTGGTCCTCGCACCTCAGACTCCTGAGTAGCTGAGGCTACAGGTGCGCTCCACCATGCCTGGCTTCTATTGCTTTTTGCATCAAAAAGTAAGGATGTCTGTGTACAATGAAAGTGAAATGTCAAAACGACACAGAAGGCCGGGTGTGGTGGCTCACGCCTGTAATCCTAGCACTCTGGGAGGCCGAGGCGTGTGGATTGCTCGAGGTCAGGAGTTCAAAACCAGCCTGAGCAAGAGTGAGACCTCGTTTCTACTATAAATAGAAAGAAATTAATTGGGCAACTAATATATATAGAAAAATTAGCTGGGCATGGTGGTTCATGCCTGTAGTCCCAGCTACTCAGGAGGCTGATGCAGCAGGATTGCTTGAGCCCAGGAGTTTGAGGTTGCTGTGAGCTAGGCTGACGCCACGGCACTCACTCTAGCCTGGGCACAAAGTGAGACTCTGTCTCAAAAAAAAAAAAAAAAATGACACAGAAGCCAGCTTGTCCTTTCCTAGATTTGTTCAAGTTCCCATTGGGCAAATTTGTTTTCCTAGATTTGTTCAGGTTCCCATTGGGCAAATTTGTTTTCCTAGATTTGTTCAGGTTCCCATTGGGCAAATCTAGGAAAATCTGAGCATTAAAATAAACAATGATAGTTACAAAAATTGAAACCTTTTGCGTAAACTAGGAATCCATGAGTTCATGGATACCGGATAAATACATACATAAATACATAAATGGGGGAGAATGGAAAGCTCTACCTTACAGGAGAAGTCTCCAAGTACTGCCCTACAAAATACTAATTAAATATTTGTTAGTTAATGAGTACACAGTACTTATTATTTAACTTAGTGGTGAACCTGGAAGAGAGTATCTTAACTAAGTGGTAAAAGTCATTACCTTCAGTTACGGCACGTTAACATGGTCTATCTATAATGCAGTAAGAAAGATGCAGTGCCACTTTCGAGGCATTTCTGCTCCAAATTCATAACTTGTGAGGAAACACCAGCAAACCCAAAATGAGAGACATTCAACAAGGTAAGTGGACTGTGCTCTTCAACAATGTCAAGGTCGTGAAAGACAAGGAAAGTCTAAGGATGGTTCTGGGTAAAAGGGGACAAAAACACATAGCAACTGAATGAAGGGCTTGATCCCAGAGAGGGTCCTTTGCTCCAGAGGGAAGGGGAGACAGAGGGAGGTGAGTGTGGCCGTGACCAGCCCCATGTCGGGTATAGCGGTGCTGGAACTGTCTGTGTTCTCTGCATGGTGCCAGCATCCCGGTGGTGACATTGCTCTATAGTTGTGCAGGAGGAAAACTGAATCAAGGGCACACAGGATCTCTGTATTGTTTCCTACATCTGCATGTGAATTATCCCAAAATGTAAAATTTAATTTAAAAGAAAAATAAGTTTCCTGCAATCTTATGTATCAGGGAAAAAATCCCATTATACCAGGCTTGTTTTTTCCCTCTTTTTTCCTTTATTTATTCATGGGGTATTTATTTTTGTTGAGAATGGCCTGGTCCATGCTAGACACAGGGACAGGTGCTGGGGAGTGATACAAAAAGTGTAATGACAGGTAAATGAAGCCATTCATTTAGTGTACACTTATGGAGCATCTTTTTTTTTTTTTTTGAGACACAGTCTTGCTTTGTTGCCCAGGCTAGAGTGAGTGCCGTGGTGTCAGCCTAGCTCACAGCAACCTCAAACTCCTGGGCTCAAGCAATCCTGAACGGGCGGATTGTTCAAGGTCAGGAGTTCGAAACCAGCCTGAGCAAGAGTGAGACCCCGTCTCTACTATAAACAGAAGGAAATTAATTGGCCAACTAATATATATAGAAAAAATTAGTCGGGCATGGTGGCACATGCCTGTCGTCCCAGCTACTTGGGAGGCTGAGGCAGCAGGATTGCTTGAGCCCAGGAGTTTGAGGTTGCTGTGAGCTAGGGTGATGCCGAGGCACTTGCTCTAGCCTGGGCAACAAAGCGAGACTCTGTCTCAAAAATAAAGAATTCTTACAACTCAACAACAAAAAGACAAACATTCAATTAAAAAATGGGCAAAGAACTTGAATAGACATTTCTCCAAAAAAGATATACCAATGGCCAGAAAAGCACATGAAAAGATGCTTGACATCGTTAGTCATCAGGGAAATGCAAATTAAAACCACGATGAGATACCACTTCACACCCACTAGTGTTGATTTAGTCATACAAATGTAGCAAGTATTGGCAAGAATATGGAGAAACTGCAACTCTCACACCTTGCCGGTGGGCGTGTAAAATGGCGCTGCTGCTGTGGAAAAGTTTCTCCATAAGTTTAACAAAAGTACCTTAGCACCTAGCAATTCCACTCCCAGGCATATACTCAAAGGAAGTAAGAAAAAGCGTTCAAACCAAAACTCACACACGAATGTTCATAGCAGCACCATTCACAAGAGCCAAAAGGTGTAAACAATTCAAAACGTCCAAAACCCGATAAATAAACAAAATATGGTATATGCATATTTAGTGGCATAGTATGCCTCCACTAAAAGGAATGGAGCATTGACACATGCTACAACATAGATGAATCTTGACAACATGCTAAGTGAAAGAAGTCAGACACAAAAGGCCACATGTTGTATCAGGTATTATGTGAAATATTCAGAATGGGCAAATCCATAGAGGAGAGAGTGGATCAGTGGTTGCCAGGGGCTGGGGTGAGTGACTGCTTGATGAGTATGAGGCATTTCCTTTTAGGGTAATGAAAATATTCCAGAACTGGGCAGTGGTGATGGATTCACAACATTGTGAATGTATTGAAAGCCATAGAATTGTATACTTTAAAATGTTGGATTTTATGGTATGTGTATTTTAGCATAATTTTTTTTTTACACTATGAATTTTTTTTTCTTTTATTTATTTATTTTTTTTATTTTGGCATATTATGGGGGTACAGATTTTAAGGTTTCAATAAATAGCCTTTCCCCCCTCCCCCCACAAGTCTGAGTTTCTAGCATGACCATCCCCCAGATGGTGTACATCTCACTCATTATGTATGTATATACCCGCCCCCCAGCATAATTTTTTTTTAAGAGACAGGGTCTCCAGGCTGGAGTACAGTGGTGTAATCATAGCTCACTAGAGCCTTGAACTCCTAGGCTCCAGCGATCCTCCCTCCTCGGCCTCCTAAGACTACTGGTGCACACCACCACATAAGGTTAATTTTAAAATTTTTTTTGTAGAGAGGAAGTCTCGCTATGTTGCCCAGGCTGGTCTCAAACTGCTGGCCTCAAGTGATCCTCCCACCTTGGCCTCCTGAATTGCTGGGATTACAGGAGTAAACCATGGCACCTGGCTATTTCAGTATCATTTTTTTTTTTTAAGTCAGAAGAGGAGGCACTAAGGTTGGATGATTCAGCTGCTGGGCAAAGGCAGTTTGACAGGTTGGCTTCTCTGTGACTCTTACTTTTCCCTTCATGGTTTCAGGAAGGCTGTCACTGCTTTAAGCTTCTCATCCTCACGTGACAATATTCACAGAAGCAAAGAAGGTGAACAGAGGCTTCTCCCTGACAGTCTCACTCATTTTCTCAGGGAGGAAAAGCTTTCCCAGGAGTCCCCCTCAGACTGCCCCATAAATTCTTTTTTTTTTTTTTTTTTTTTTTTTGAGACAGAGTCTCACTTTGTTGCCCAGGCTAGAGTGAGTGCCATAGCATCAGCCTAGCTCACAGCAACCTCTAACTCCTGGGCTCAAGCAATCCTGCTGCCTCAGCCTCCCAAGTAGCTGGGACTACAGGCATGTGCTACCATGCCCGGCTAATTTTTTCTATATATATTAGTTGGCCAATCAGTTTCTTTCTATTTATAGTAGAAATGGGGTCTCCCTCTCTCAGGCTGGTTTCGAACTCCTGACCTCGAACAATCTGCCCACCTGGGCCTCCCAAAGTGCTAGGATTACAGGCGTGAGCACCTCGATGGGCCTTCTTTTTTTTTTTGAGACAGAGTCTCCCTTTGTTCTCCAGCCCCGGTAGATTCTTATTAGCTTGAGCAGGTCCCGCAGAGACCCACGCACCAAACACCACGAATGGAACAGACTCCAGTGCTTGCCTTAGACCAATGACAGACCACCTCCTGAGGCTGAGCGAGGGGTTCTCCTTCCTTAGCACGTCGCTGCCAAACACAGCTGGGACTGTCAGCAACGAAGAAAAGGGACGTCGCTATCTGATGGGTGATGGGAAGCACCACATCCTTCTGTAACAATATCATCCCGAACATCCTTTGGAAATGCCCAGACAGCACTCTCAGAAAAAGCAGTTCACGTGGGGTGACCCCCACCCCTCCAAGCTTCAGGAGTGGACACGAAGAGTCACAACGATACTTCGGGGATGGGAATTTGACCCAGCCAAGCTAGAGAGATGTGTACTTTGAACTTTTCTGGAATTTACCAGACAATATCCATTCACTGTCTGTCGAACTTGCTACCCCATCATAAACCTGAAGTCACTATGGTGTTCATCTTCAACACCACGTAGGGGAACCTGCCTGAAAATGAAACCAACGTGGAAGACAGACCCAAACGGAGGAGAGAAATGACATTCATGATAAAGTCATGTGTGCTCCCGAATCCAGCTGTACCTGAAGCCAGCGTACCCCAGGACTTTTCAGATACATGGGTGGACACTTTGCCTTTTGTACTTGACTCACTTTTCCACTTGGTTTCTATCACCTGCAACTGAAGAGTCCTAAATAGTACAGGAGACAAGCAGGGTCAAATCACGGTGGGCTTGGATGCTTATTAGTGTGGACTTTTTTTCCTGGGTTAACTGAGTGGCAGAGACAAGTTTCAAGCAGGGGAAAGACGTGACCAGATATATGAGACATGGTTCCTGTTACAGAACTGGGGAAGCCCAACTCTCTGCCCCTGTGTAGGCCAATGGCCGATCTACCACATGTCATTCTGTTTAAACAGGAGGAATTACCAAATCCCCCAACCCCACCACGATCAACTTTAGTAGAGGGAGACTCTAAATGAAAAGAAGGTGATGAAAGCTGGTACCCCTCCCTGGGTATAAACCAAATGGCCATTGAAAGGAGGTATAGATTTATGATGCCCCAAGACCCAGGCAGTGCGGGAAGAAATGCTATTTAAAAGGACAAGTCCAGGCGGCTGGGCGCGGTTGCTCACGCCTGTAATCCTAGCACTCTGGGAGGCCAAGGCGGGCGGATTGCTCAAGATCAGGAGTTCGAAACCAGCCTGAGCAAGAGAGAAAGAAATTAATTGGCCAACTAAAAATATACAGAAAAAATTAGCCAGACATGGTGGCGCATGCCTGTAGTCTCAGCTACTCGGGAGGCTGAGGCAGGAGGATCGCTTGAGCCCAGGAGTTTGAGGTTGCTGTGAGCTAGGCTGACGCCACGGCACTCACTCTAGCCTGGGCAACAAAGTGAGACTCTGTCTCAAAAATAAATAAATAAATAAATAAAAAGACAAGTCCAGACCCATGCAGACAGTGGGGCTGGGGGCATCTTTTCAGACACACATTTATACTTTTTGCTTCCAGAAACTTTTTGGGTATTTTCCCCAAGATGTGCTTAAGACGTTGCCTAATAAAGGAATGAGCAGATCCCGCAGCCTTCACCCTTCCAGCTGAGTTAAAACTGGCAGGTTCACCACCCTCATCCTTGCTCTGTATTCTAGATGCCAGTTATCCCCGGGAGCTTGCTGGGCTGGCAGGAAGTGAACATCAGCGCCCTGCAGGCTGAAGCCCAGGACCCAGCTCTAGACAACAGGATGCAGGAAGGAACCCAGTAGCAAAGCCTTCTCCTGGGGAAAGGGGTGGAGTCGTCCTTAAGAGGAGATAAGTTGTCTTCCTTAGAGACCAAGAAGGAAGTCCACGTACACATGCTGGGTGAACCTGCGGATGGGCCAGAGAGGGAGGAAAATCCATCCTTCGCGTGCTGCTTTTCCATGCGCTACACGGGGACATCCCAGTGAGCAGAATTGTAATCTCTGATTCTCTTATAATGTAAGTTCCTTCTGAAAATGCCCTCATTCCGTGTTTTGCAAACTTTAGTGTGCATGGGAATCGCCAATTGGGCTTGTTGCAAATATTGATTTCTAGGATCTTTCTACAGAGTAGAAAAGGTGAGTGGACAGCTATCATTTTATACCTGTTCAGACTTCACCCTTTCCTTTGGTATCCTTTGGGGAAACAACATGGGAGACAAAATACATAAACATTTATTCATTAGCTCCCCTCCCCATTGGTCAATGGTGAAGTAATGCACGAGAGATTTCCTGTATACACGGCTTCTTCCAACTCTCAGATCTGCTGGGCCCTCCATTAAGGCCAGTCCATGACAAGAGGATTCATGGGCCTAGCTGTATCCATTATCTTCCTCCTCATTCCCACTCTAAGTTTCTTGCACCTACACTCAGCATTTTGCTTGCTTGGTAAAGTGACCTTGAGGTGAAGAAAACAGCACCATTAAATGGTAGCTCTAGGCTGGGCACAGTGCTCATGCCTGTAATCCCAGGACTCTGGGAGGCCAAGGTGGGAGGATCGCTTAAGCTCAGGAGTTCAAGACCAGCCTGAGTAAGAGCAAGACCCCCGTTCCTACCAAAAATAGAAAAATCAGCTGGGTGTGGTGGTGCATATCTATAGTCCAAGCTACTCGGGAGGCTGAGGCAGGAGGATCGCTTGAGTCCAGGAGTTTGAGGTTGCTGTGAGCTAGGCTGATGCCACGGCACTCACTCTAGTCTGGGCAACAAAGTGAGACTCTGTCTCAAAAAAAAAAAAAAGTGGTTGTTCTAGTAGGGATTTGAATCCATCTACCTGTCTCCAGTGCTTGGGCTTTTAACCACTAAAAAGCCTATAGCCCAGTGTTGAAGAAAAATTTAAGGTAGGTGACATCAGGTTCAATGAGAAAGAATGCCATAACTGATGAGAAACGTCTGCCATGGGCAAAAAAGGTTGGTAGGTACAAAACCAAAAGCAGTGCTCACTTCGGCAGCACATATATTAAAATTGGAACAATACAGAGAAGATTAGCATGGCCCTTGTGCAAGGATGACACACAAATTTGTGAAGCATTCCATATTTTAAAAAAAAAGAATGAAAAACAAAAACACGAACAAAAAAAACGAAACCAAAAGCACAAGGGACCAAAGAAAAAATAGATAAATTGGACTACATCTAAATTAAAAACTTCTGTGTTGCAAATGATATCCTTAAGAAAGTGAAAAGACAACCCACAGAATGAGAGAAAACATTTTCAAACCACATATCTGATAAGGGCCTAATATCCAGAAGATATAAAGAATGCTCATTTTTCAAATGAGCAAAGGATTTAAATAGACATTTCTCCGAAGATCGGCGGGTGCAGTGGCTGCTCACGCCTGTAATCCTAGCACTCTGGGAGGTCAAGGTGGGTGGATTGCTCCAGGTCAGGAGTTCAAAACCAGCCTGAGCAAGAGTGAGACCCTGTCTCTACTATAAATAGAAAGAAATTAATTGGCCAACTAACATATATAGAAAAAAAATTAGCCGGGCATGGTGGCACATGCCTGTAGTCCCAGCTACTTAGGAGGCTGAAGCAGCAGGATTGCTTGAGCCCAGGAGTTTGAGGTTGCTGTGAGCTAGGCTGAGGCCATGGCACTCACTCTAGCCTGGGCAACAAAATGAGACTCTGTCTCAAAAAAAAAAAAACA
>VSMD01103308.1:0-35719 GCA_008750895.1 Mirza zaza | reverse complement strand
GGTGGCTCAAGCCTGTAATCCTAGCTCTCTGGGAGGCTGAGGTGGGCGGATCATTTGAGCTCAGGAGTTCGAGGCCAGCCTGAGCAAGAGCGAGACCCCATCTCTACTATAAATAGAAAGAAATTAATTGGCCAACTAATATATATAGAAAAAATTAGCCGGGCATGGTGGCACATGCCTGTAGTCCCAGCTACTTGGGAGGCTGAGGCAGCAGGATTGCTTGAGCCCAGGAGTTTGAGGTTGCTGTGAGCTAGGCTGATGCCACGGCACTCACTCTAGCCTGGGCAACAAAGTGAGACTCTGTCTCAAAAAAAAAAAAAAAAAAAAAAGAACTGTCTGAATGGGCTCCACTGTCACTTTGAGAGACTGTTCTTAGAGAAAAGCAGGCTCGTGGTTGCTTCTTTCTAGAGGGGACCCAGGCAGGTGCCACCAGAAGACTCTCAAGGAACCAGAGAAAGAAGGAGAGCACCTGTGCCTTGGGGGATGAGGCCAGCAGGGCACTCTCTTCCCACCTGTGCAAAGGCTTGCTCTGTAAGTAAACGTGTCCGAGAAGTGGCAAAGGCAGTGGGTTCTAGAATTACTAATTCCCTAAAGCAGTGGTTCTCAAATGGGGTGATTTTGCCCTCGGGTGGCATCTGGCAATTTCTCTGGACACATTTTTGTTGTCACAGCTAGGGGCGCGGTTGGCATTTAGTGGCTCAGGCCAGGGATGCTGCTAAACATCGCGCGACCAGGGGCACAGAGAGTGACTCAGCCCGAAATGGCAATAGTGCCCCGGTTAAAGATAGGCTCGTTGCTGGGATGGAACTTCTAGCACTGCTGTAAATGCAGTAGCAAGCCAGGCCATCCACCCCCTAAGAAGTTCTGTTGTTTAGAAAGTATAAGTTAGTAGAGGTTGAGTCCTCATAGGCTTATGTAAATTAAAAAAAAAAATTCTTTAGAGTTTTTACTGTTAGCAACTTTTGCAATGCATCAATTGAAATTGAAATTCATTTTTTCGTTTTTTGTTTTTTTTTAATTTCACCCTAGAAAGGCCAGGATCCAGACCGAGTCTGATTGAAACTGAGGACTGCTAAAAGTCAGGAAGGATTTTAGGTATTAAGACCCTTATTTTTAGGGCAAAGGCAGCAATGCCCAGTGGCAAAACTGGAATGTAAAAAACCCAAAGCTCCTAATGGTTCTCAGCTCCTAGGTGTGAACCTGAAAGAGCCAGTCTCTCAAGATGCATCCTGAGTGTCTGATGGGGGCCTAAGTTTAACACAGAGCCAAGTGGCCTTTTGCCGACTAGAGGTCACACACGTACTCCGCTTGCCCAAAAAACCCACAAGTTCACCTAACTTTGGGACATTGATACCTCTGTTCCTGTTCACACCGCTTCAATCAATAGCTGCTGGAAAATCCCATTTTGCCTTGTGGGCCTACCCAACAGACGAACCAATAACCAAGCACTGACCAATCAGAACTAGACCAGTTTGCAACCCTGATTTGCATAAGTGGACCAGGGTGGGAACCTGGGCAAAGACTTTCTCTGTGAAAATAGCCCCTTTCTTTGTTCTCGCAGAGCGCATCTTCATTTTGTACCAGAGGCTGTGTCTCCCGGTTTGCAAACTGCTGGTAGAAGTCAAGTCTCTCTTAACCGAACTCTTCTTTTTTCAGTAGTTTTGTTAACATAGGAAAAAGGAAGATGGTTCTATCTTTACTTATTGCAGTGGATACTGGATTTAACCTAAGACTGTGTTCAAGAAACTATACAGTAGCTTTGATCTGGGAGACTGAACTTGAAAGGTAGATTTTGTCCTAGAATGCCTCAGGGTAACACAAAATCAGTACACGAGCCATGGTATAGATGTGCAGAGCAGTGGTGTCTAGACTGTGCAGCGGAAATGCAGACAAAAGAGGATGAGGAAAAAGGCCGGAGAATTAAGATGGAAAAGCAAGGAGCTGTCACTGACAAGTTGCCAAGGTAAGTAAAAACCCATCAAATGTCCGAATGACAGCTCAACACGTCCACGTGACTTCTATATGATTTTAAACAAGTCATTCATTAGAGGGAAATTACCCAGCTTTTTATATTTGATCTGATCGATTTTCTGTTCAGGAAAAACACAAATCTCTGTTGGAGTTTAACATACATTACCTGATCATCTTCAGCGCATCCTGTGTCTGAAAGCTGGTCCCACTTTACAGGAAGAAATGACATTCTTGAGCCCTCCTTCCTGCCCTACATGATATTTTACACCCAGTACCCCAAATGTCCCCACCTGTGAAATACACCTGACCTTCCAGGTGCCCAGGCCGCAGACCCCGACGCTGGCCTGACGGAACTCAACCTTCTGCTGATCAATTTCTCCTTGAGTCACAGGAGGAAAATGATCCCTGATTCTCATTCATATGCTTGGGATAAAAAGCGATAATGCCTGGGAAAGGAAGCAGCTTTGGTTTTTTTTTGTTTTTTTGAGACAGGGTCTGGCTCTGTTGCCCAGTCTGGAGTGCAGTGGTGCAATCATTGCTTACTGTAACCTCAGACTCGTGGAGTCAAGTGATCCTCCTGCCTCAGTATCCTGGGTAGCTGGGACTACAAGGTACCATCACCATGCCTGGCTGGAGGCTTTGAATTCCTAGAAAGAATGATGCCTTGCAAATTCAAGTGGAATGACTGTATAACTTTACTGGTTACTGGGACTCAGGGGTGAGTTTCGCTCAGTAATTACGAGCATGCCATTGAATGCCCTCCTGGCTCCAGCGGTCCCAGTCTGCCTGGCAGACGGCAGAATAGTGTTCTCTGTGGTACCAGGGACGACCCTCATCTTCCATCGACTGGTCAAGAAGCCCCTCTGTTTCTTTCATTCCCTGGCTTGCTAATGAGTAACCCCTAAATGACAGCACCGAAGTTGCATTGGACCCAAGCCCAGACATCCTGAAAAGCACCAGAGGTGAGCAATGCAACTTCAGTGCTGCCATTTAGATGAGATGAGCCAGAGCTTCTGTGGTCCCTGCGGGTGTCCTAAAGCTCCTGAGCTCAGAGACAGAGACCAAAAGCAAATGTGACTCTGAGTTCAAACCATTATTTAGCATGGTCTTTGGAGTGCAGGTCAATTCCCCAATAGGGGGCAAAGTACAGAATAAAAAGGAAACAACTAAAAATTAGGGAAAGTCTTGCAGAGGATTTGTCCAAATGGAACCAGGCCTTATTCGGATTTAAAATCTTCCCGCTGCCCTTCAAAGGTGACAGCCCTCCTCTCTCTGTAAGGTTCGCATTCTGTCTGCTGGGGGTGAGGGGTTCCCATCCCTCCGTCCCTGCCTCACCTTGTCTGGGCCTCAGGCCCAGCCTCACCCACTAGGTGACCTCAGGCCCTGCGGGAACCCTGTGTCGGATGCTGCCAGAACTCCAACTTGGTCATTTTTAAGATTTCAAGAAAACAGGAGTTTGGAAAGTTTTACTGATGGTATCTCCAAAAATAATAGAATGAGGAATGAAACGCAGAACTCTCTGTGCTTGGTTTGGACAGGACTAAAGAAACCAAAACCTAACTGAGACCATCACCCTAAGGGAGGAAAGGCTATCAGCACCCACATCACAACGCGCTGAACTCTTAAAATGCAGGATTCACCCTACATGTGTTGTCAGTGGCTCAGAATCCCAGTGGGAAACTGCATCCTATTAAACATGTAACCTTTATCTAGACTTGGACAGCAAAGAATCAGCTTGGATGTCCTGAGCTAATCTGAACAAAGCTGAGACAGTGACTTTATCCACAGCGGAACAGATGAAACCTAATGCAAATAGATACCAGCGGGACTTTGTCGGGTACTTGAATAACTGCTAAAGCAAAGAGATGCCAAAGGCAGAACATTCTTAATCTGTTCACGAAGAAATATCTAGTCAATATTTTGTGGGCCAGTTATTTGCTCAAGAAGGATACCACAGATCTGTAGTAAATTTGGGCCCTACCTTTGTTCAGACTGGCCCTCCTCTTAATTCTAAATTATTAATATATTAATACCAAAATCTACAGAATTTACACTTATCTGAACAAAAGAATTTCTTTAAAAAAAAAAAAAATCCCATTGCAACTTAGATGAGTGTTTTCAAACTGCGTGAAGCTCTCAGAAGGTAAGTACCTTGGGCTGAGTCGGTGGGCCCAGGCCCTCCCTTGGCGGGCAGGCACTCTCCTCCGAACACACACTTCAGACTGGTGACACGATGAGCTTAAATATTCTGCTGCTTAAAAAAGAGGGCTTGAAAAACCACTGACTAGCTGGGCAGGCCGCCAGAACTGGAAGGTTCTCAGACAGTACTGGGTCCAACACCCCACTGTCCAGAAACAGTGGGAGATCGGGCTTCTTCTTTAGGACAGAATCCAGGTGGTTTCTTTTTTCAGGGGAGGAGGAGGAAAAACCTTAAAAATTGCTTCTAGATTCTAAGTGTCCAACCTCAGTAGGCAAATACACCTTCTAATGACTGATGAATTACAGCCATTCCAACATTTCTGGTGTTTCTTAAAAACAAAAAAAAGCCCCTAGGCTAACAGACAAGGCATTACGAAGACCAACTGTGGAGTGTGTTTACAAATGCAGTCGTATATTCTGTCCCCTCCATGATTTAGGGGATGGAAAGTCCAGAGTTGAAGTACAACCTACCTTAAGCAAATTCAAAGTATGCAATTATAAAGCAGCTTAATGATTACACGTATCACAAAATGGTTTGTCAGACCATCTGTCTACACAGCGACATCACTGGTATTTAAAATACAACTCATTTACAAACGTTGTTTAATTTGGATACAACTTCAGGAATATGCACTGGGGTAAAGTAAGAGGCAGAGGAAGGAGAGAAGGGAGAAAAGAATAGCTCCATTCCATAAATATCTGGGCGTAAGAATTCCAAATATGAGATGCAGGGTAAGACCAGAGGAAGCATGTGGAGCAATGATAATCACTGTGACTTTTTTTTTCCCCCAAAAAAACTAATTCTTCTTAACCTGCTTCCCAGGCTAGATTTTTGTAGAGCTTTCGCTAAAACTTCCATACATAAAGATTGGCGTGAGGCTGCAATACCAGGACATGACATCCGGGACACACGGGAGATGATGGACAGTGTGTGTGCATGGAAACAATAGGATGTGACACCCTGGATACACGGGACACATGATGCCGTGGACACAGGCTGGGGTTTTCTATTAAAGTGATGCTTCAGATCTTTGTTCCAAAGGAAAATGAGGCAGCAGACAGACGTCTGCCTGGCTCAAAAGTTCAGGAAGCAACTGGGTCTCAACCAGCCCCCTGTGCTTGGCTTAAGGCAGTGGGGTGGGCAGCAGCAGCAGCCCCTGTCGCACAGCTCTGGGCTGGGCCCCCCCCTCCCCCGTGCCAGCCCAGAGCGAGGCCCTTCGGATTCCCCACCTTTCCCATGGCTTCCACTCAGTGTGGAGGTAAGGCGGGCAGAGGCTGGGCGGGCGTGGCCAGCTTGCCTTGCGTGAATGGTTGAGCAGCAGAAGTGCATGAATATGGTATTTCAGAGAAAAAGTCAAAACCCATCCAATGAGCTTCAATTTTCTCTGTTTCTAGTACAAAAAAAAAAAAGATGAGCGAAAGTGGGGGAGGAAGGAAGAGAAGAAGAGGAAAGAGAAAATGAGGGGAAGAGGGGGAGGACGGAGGAGGGGGAGGGAGTAGGAGAGAGAGGAATGAGAAAGGATGGAGGAATTTCAGAGCTGCATGCAGTGTGTGTTCCCGGGGAATTCTATTGTGCCGACTCACAGGAGCCTGTGGCTGTCGATGGGAACGACAACTCTGCTCACTGTGAGGGACGGCAAGAGAGGTCTCGGGAACACTTTGGTGTCCAGTGTTTGGGGCCTGTTTTCCCGCTTGGCATCTGTGAGAACGTGCTTTTGGGTGTTCACGGGAGGTCTCGGCTCCTTGGCTTTGAATTTGACTTTGTAGCCTTGCACTCCCTGTTTCTGCAAAAGCCGCAAGGTGGCGAGATAGTGCACGTTGCTGGGGTTGGGAGGGAACGCCAGGTGTTGCTCAGGCAGGAGGGAACAGCGCAGGCAGCACTGCTGGGGACAGGCCGGCAGGCATGTCCGGGCCAGTGGGGAAGGGAAGGGCGGCGTGTGGTTGACCTTAAGGTGCCTGGCCAGTTCAACAGGTCTCCTTTCACCTTTCCGGTCAACTGCTTTCAATCTATAAGCACAAGCCACACACTCGTCCTTTTCCACACTCTCTCCTGACTGCACCTTCTCTTCTGACTGCAAGAAGAAGTTCCTACTCTTCTTGCCCAGAACATCCAAGCCACTGGGGAGTGCAGGCTTCAGGGGGGGCAGGACTAACAGGGCCTTGGTGGTCAGGGCGTCTGAGAAGGAGAGCCCTCTGTCAGCGCCAACCCCCGGACTCCTGGGGGCCTTGCCCCTGTTGGCCTCAGGGACAGCCCAGTCTTGTGTGCACAAAATAAACTCCTTGATTTGCACACTTTTTCTCTCTCCAGGAATGTAGGTGGGAAAGCAGATTTTACTAATCTCCCTGGAAGCAGTGCTGGAGCCCTGGGGGGACCCCCGTGTCTGGGAGAGGCTGTTCCGATCCTTCTCCAGGCTGGCCTCTGTGTCAGCCCCTGCCTCTACTGTCCCAGCCTCTGTGGGAGGCTTGACCTCGAGGCTCCCTTGGGAGAGATTCACACAGACTAAGCAGCCACTGCTGGCACTTTCTCCTACCCTCGCCTTTTTTGGTTTCTTCCTTGGCCAGATGCAGGCAGTTGGAGAAGTCCTTCCCCAGCCTTGGACCTGCAAATAAAGAACAAGTTACTTTCTAGCCAAGGGGCCCAAACTCTAGTTGGACCAATTCTGGCCACATCCCCATTTTGGCAGTCTTATGGGAACCAATATTTTTCTTAAAATTGACTCACTGAAAAATGTAAAAACCTTTTATTTATTTTTAATAGTAAAAATATTATTTTATTATTTATTTATTTATTTGTTGAGACAGAGTCTTGCTTTGTTGCCCAGGCTAGAGTGAGTGCCCTAGCGTCAGCCTAGCTCACAGCAACCTCAAACTCCTGGGCTCAAGCGATCCTCCTGCCTCAGCCTCCCGAGTAGCTGGGATTACAGGCGTGCTCCACCATGCCTGGCTAATTTTTTCTATATATATTAGTTGGCCAATTAATTTCTTTCTATTTATAGTAGAGACAGGGTCTCGCTCTTGCTCAGGCTGGTTTCGAACTGCTGACCTCAAGCTATCCGCCCACCTTGGCCTCCCAGAGGGCTAGGATTTACAGGCATGAGCCACCGCGCCCGGCCAAGACTATTGCTTTTAGGTAGTAAGAAAGCAAAGGCACACCCTGCCTCATCCATGCCCAGAGTTCCCTGGCTGCCCTTGCCACAGGTCACCATTAAAATAGGGTGGCCAGATAGAAATACAGCATCATATTTGTGACATGCTTATACTAAATAAGTTAGGTATTGTTTATCTGAAATTCAAATTTACTGGGTGTCCTATATTTTCATTTGCTTAATATGGCAATCCTGTTTAATCACCAGAAAGACCAAGTTTCCTTACAGCTTTAAGTTTAGGATTCTATTATTGATTCTAAGAATAGTTTAAGAATAAGCCCACAGAGTTCTGAGTAGAACCACCAGGGTAGAAACCCCAGTTCTCCCAGGGAGTTCAGCACAGGGTTAAGGAGCTAGGTTCTGCAATTCAGAAGACTCAGACTCGAGCCCTGCCTTGGTCACTTGCTGGCTGGGTGGTCATGGACATGCTACTGCATCTTTTGGGTGACTCAGTATCCTTATCCAAAAAGTGAGGCTGTTAATACACCTACCTCAGATGGCTATGGAGAGGTTGAATGAATTAACATATGCAAAGCATTTAGTACCTCGCCGTCCACATACTAAGTGGCTACAGATACCTAATAACAGGTACCGTATTATCATCAATAACATTTTACCTGTCTTTTAAGGTTTTCTATATTTCATTGATGCTGCATATTTTGGTAATATTAACTATTTTTGAAAAAGAAAAGTTTTGCATCAAAACATTGACGTGTAAGAGATCTAACTCAAGAAGAAACTCACCGCTTCTTCCCATCCAGTCCTGATGCTAAACTCGGTGACTTTTTCATCTTGTTCAAGTGTAATGTCGCTGATATTGAGAAGACAACAAACATGATTCTTTTCGCTTCTTTCATCTGGACAAGTACAGGTGAGTTCACTTTCTTCTGTGCTTTGAATTTCATTATTTTCACTATTTTCTGTATCAGTCTCATTTTTCTGACAGAGATCCATTACTGTGATGGTTGCTTAAAGTTTTTAACATCTTCTTGCAGTCTGAAAATGTAAATTAAACTTAGTTTTTACTGTTAATTTTTTTAAAAAAGCAATTCAATAACTCAGGTGAAATATTCTCAAGACATCCAGGAATAGACTAAGAATAAATATTATGAAACCATCCATTGCCACAACCACTTCCAACATTCCGTCAGGCTTGGAAAAAGAAAAAAGGTAAGGCTAATTTTAAAGACTAATGGATACAATTAAAGTCTGACATTAGGAGTGAAGACAAGACAACGGGAAGATACTAGCACAGCCTCTATCTCTTGCAATGGGGTACAGAGTAAGGAATGCAGGTTCAAGCATCCCTACCTCTCACTCCAAAAATGTCCAAATGATATTGTGCTACCCCTGAGAGAAGTGCAGTGAATATGTCTGATTCATGCACTCCAGCCTCCTTGCCCTCCTCCTTTTCCCCTTCCCAGCAACCCTTGATATTTGGCTTGGGTATGCACAATCTTCTTGGGAACCTGGTGGAGCATGTGGTCTAGGCCATGCCAATCAGTTCCTTACCTTTTCTACACCTCTACCTCTCTGTCCCTGCTCCATTCCCCCAAATAAATACTGGTTCTCGAAAAGGAAAAAAAAAAAAAAAATCAAAATAACAAGTGTTGGCAAGGATATAGAAAAACCAGAACCCTCATTCATTGCTGGTGGCAATGAAAATTGGTTTTCGGAAATGTCTGGAAAACGGTTTGGTAGCTACTCAAAAAGTGAAACAGATGAGCACCACAAAAGTCTTGTGATAAAAGAAAAGAAAAAACATTTTCTAAACTAATAATAAATAAATAATTAAAGAAAAAAAAGTTAAACAGAATTACCATCAAACCTAGAAATTCTGCTCCTAGGAATATACTTGAGAATCGAAAACAGGCATTCAAACAAAAATTTGTACATAAATGTTCATAGCAGTACTGTTCATAATAGCCAAAAAGTGGAAACAACCCAACTGTTTACGAGGAATGAACAGATAAACAAAATGGGACATATTCATGCAAAGGAATATTGTTCAGCCCCCAAAAGCAATGAAATCCTGACACATGCTACAACGTGGATGAACTCTGAAAACATGAGGCTAAGTGAAAGAAGCCAGATACAAAAGACCACATAGTGCATGAATCCATTTAAATAAAAAAATCCAGAATAGGTAAATCCACAGAGAAAGAAATATTAGGGTTGCTAGGGGAATGCAGGGGAGAAAGAAATTGGGAGGCATAGGGTTTCTTTTGGGAGGATGAAAATGCTCTGGAATTAGGTAGTGTTTATGGTTGCACAAGATTGTGAGCATACTAAAAACTACCACTGAATGATATTTTAATTAAAATAGTAAGTTTTATACATGAATTTTATCTCAATGAAAAAATGGGTTTACAAGTAGGCTTGTGATCTAAGCTGGATCGATCAAAATGTATCACAGAACTGATGGTACAAAATACTCTCGTGGTGCTGCTTCTTGTAAAAGAAAAAGTATGTAGCCCTAGAAGCTACTTAAAATCATTTCTGGACTGTAAGGGCTGGTTTATGGACCATAAGGCAACCAGTGGGAGGTGAACCTGAAAAGGAAAAAGGCAGAGCAAATAGTTAACAGAAATCCATAGGCTTTGGCTCCCAGTAAAGAAAGAAGCTTCTACTAGACCAAACTTTCAAAAGATAATAACTAAAAACAATGGACAAAATATAAAAAACAACTTCCTGAAGGCACTGGAGAGCATCCAAAACAAGCAGGCACCAGAGGAGTCTAGACTTGGAGAAAGGGAATGACCCGAGTTAGTTTCTACAGCTTTTTGTCTGAAGACAGGCATTGGCTTGGAGAAGCAAGGGAGAGTTCAGGGCAACTAAAGTAGGTGGAGAGTGGAGTGGGGCAAATTCTGAAAAGGAGAAAGCCAGAAGAGCAGGGTATCCCCAAATTCCATACAGAAATTCTTCTCAAATCTCTGGCTGACCCCTTACTGATGTATGTACAGGTCAGATTCCAAGCAGCCCTGATGAAGCTGATAGAACTAAACAGAGATTTTTAAAACAGAAATAGAGTATATAGTGTGAATCCAGACAAAATAACTACCTGATTTTAAAAGATCAGAATCCTTCAGAGGCATATAATAGAATCCAGAGTTTGTACAGTGTATGATTCACAATGTCCAGGATTTAGTCCAAAACTACTGGACTCATGGAGAAACAAAATATAACTCATGCTGAGATGACCTAGTTGTTGGAATTAGCAGACAGGATTTTAAAACATTTAAAATGTGACTATTTAAATATGACTATTTTCAAGGATGTAAATGAACATATGCTCCTAATGAATTAGCAAGTAGGAAATCTAGTAGAGAAACAAAAACCATGTATTAAAAATAGGAACTCTAGAACTGAAACATACAACACATGAAATTTTAAAATAGCAGCATATTGGAAAGGACAAAAGAAGAGTCATAAACTTGAAAACAGATCAACAGAAGTTATCCAATATGAAAATATAGAGAAAAAAGAATTTACAAAATGAATAGAGCCTCAGGGACCTGTGGCACAATATTAAATAGCCTAAATCACATACAACTGGCCTCCCTATAAGAGAGGAGAGAGAGAATGAGGCAAAAATAATTTCAGAAGACATAATTTATGACTGAAATTTTTCTAAATATGGTAAAAAAAAAAAATTATAGATTCAAGAAGTTCAGTGAATCCCAAGAAGGATAAATAAAAAGAAAACCACATCTAGCCATATCAGAGTCAAACTTCTGAAAACCAAAGATAGAAAAGTCCTGAAACCAGTTATAGAAAAACTTCCTATCACATAAAAATAATATGTTAACTTCTCATCAAAAACAACAGCGGCTACAGACAGTAAAATAACTTCATTAAATGCCCAAAAAAAAAAAAAAAAAAAAAAAGGCCACACAAAATTCTATACTCAATGAAAATATCCTTCAAGAATGAAAGCAAAATAAAACATTTTTAGATAAACAAAAACTGAGAATAGGACTCTGGGAGGCCAAGACAGGAGGATTGCTTGAGCCCAGGAGTTAGAGACCAACCTGAGCAAGAGTGAGACCCCCATCTCTACTAAAAATAGAAAATACTAGTCTGGCATGGTGGTATGCGCCTGTAGTCCCAGCTACTCAGGAGGCTGAGGCAGGAGGATCGCTTGAGCCCAGGAGTTTGAGGTTGCTGTGAGCTAGGCTGATGCCAGGGCCCTCTACTCAGGGCAACAGAGTAAGACTCTGTCTCAAAAAAAAGAAAAGAA
The DNA here is from genome assembly GCA_008750895.1 of Mirza zaza. Taxonomy (NCBI): domain Eukaryota; kingdom Metazoa; phylum Chordata; class Mammalia; order Primates; family Cheirogaleidae; genus Mirza; species Mirza zaza. The sequence goes on along the minus strand of VSMD01103308.1, from coordinate 24,163 downwards.
AGTTCTTCCTTACACTGGACCAACACTGGTTTCCACACCCATCACGTCCTCTACCCCTTGGCCCTAGTTCTGCTCTCCAGGGCAAGGCTTTGTGATGGGAAGTGCCTGGATGGCTTCAGGAGGTCTATGACACCTATGAACATCCCTGCATCAAAATCACAACGTGGTCTCTCAGTACAAAAGAGTGAAGAATTGATCCAGAGACTTCCCATTGTCTCAACATCCCAACAACCCTCTTAAACAGTTCCAAGTACTCTTCTCTCTTCTACGGTACCCAACTCCAGCTCCTTCAACTATTCGTCACACACCATGGGAGTATGTGAAATCTAAGGGGACACCAGCTAGTATATATAGAGAGAGGAACAGCAGAGGCCAAAAGATATGATACTGAGTAAACCCCTATTTTGCAGAAATTGAACCCAGTGAGGGTACCAGAAGAGGCTCTAGTCCCATTCTATTACAAAGTAGCAGTATAAACCTGGGTAACAATAATAATTTAATAAAAACACACACTGTCATGTATCTCTTACCAGGTGCCAGGCATAGTTATATAAACTTTACCTGTTATAAACATTGCATTTTTATAAGTGCTTTACTCATATAATAGGGGTTCATGAGAGCTCTATTGACTCCTCCTAACCCAAACTAACAATCATCCCTGAGTCAGTACACCCAGAAATATTAGTCAAGAGGTCAGATGACTTCATACCAGATCACGAGATGCTCCTTCAGAACGCTGGTGCTCTTTAAGCAGGATCAGGATGTTCCACTACTAAAGGAGAATATTGGTGGTCTTTTCCTAATTAAAAAGAAATTCAGTTAGTGGATAAAACAGTCTTAATTTTAAGCTTCCCTCCTATAAACATACCTTTATTATCCACTCTTGTCTTCTAGCTCATGTCAGCAAATGACAAATAGAAATCCACAAGAAGCAATCAAAGATCAACTAAGAGAGTGGATGGATGCGTGATTCTTGCAAATTGCATGCAGTTTTACTTTTATGTTGGAATGCAGAAATCTACATTGATGTAATATTTTCTTTTTCTTTTTTTTTTTGAGACGGAGTCTCACTTTGTTGCCCAAGCTAGAGTGAGTACCATGGCATCAGCCTAGCTAGCTCACAGCAACCTCAAACTCCTGGGCTCAAGCAATCCTACTGCCTCAGCCTCTCAAGTAGCTGGGACTACAGGCATGCGCCACCATGCCTGGCTAAGTTTTTCTATATATATTAGTTAGCCAATTAATTTCTATTTATAGTAGAGACAGGGTCTCGTTCTTGCTCAGGCTGGTTTTGAACACCTGCCCTTGAGCAATCCGCCCACCTGGGCCTCCCAGAGTGCTAGGATTACAGGCATGAGCCACTGCACCCAGCCGATGTAATATTTTCTGATAGTAAAATTATGCCTAACTTAAAGAGTTGACGTCAATCAAGAGCACATGCTATCCATTTCTTGGCTTCACCTGAGCTTTACAACATGATTCAGCTTCAGAATCATAGGTATAAAGCATACATCAGAGTCTATACTAATGTTTTCCACCACATCAAGAAAACAAAGATCGCAGTCAAAATGCTGCCGTGGGAAATGCATTTGCAGAAGCAACTATAAAAATGGATTTGAAGTACAAAGCAAGAAAGCTCACAGATGTAAGCCAGATGGCATTAAACTCGATCATACAAGCTATTGAAGTGACTAGAACCAAAATGTACAAAGAAATTCTTGACTGAGCTCCAAGCCCCCAAAGTACATGGATAAACAAGAATACACCCAAAGAAAAACTGATCAAAGAACTTAAGATATTTGGGAATGAAATAAAGGAAGTGAATGAGAGTCTAAGAAAAACAGCCTATGGAAATTCACCATGATCCAGAAAATACCCTTTCTAGTAGCATTTAAAGACAGAAACACAACGGAAATTATTAGCCAAAGAAGTGTTAGGTGGTTTACTTTATTTTACCAGTAACATACACTATTATGATTTCCTTCAAAATAATCCTGCTAGGTAAGGTGTGAGGTTTTGATTAGGGAGGGAATAATGAAACATAAATGCCATGAGTTCTGTTTGTTGTAGATGGACCTGAGGACATGTAACTGCACTGCTATACTATTAGAGATGAATTGTACTACTGTCTCTACTTTTATGTATGTGAAACTTTCCATAATAAATTTTTAAGCCATTATGTTATCAGAGGGGTTCAAGAAATGAAATGTGGAATAATACTGGAAGCCAGGGTACCATGAAATTTGACCTTGAGCAAACTGAAATAAATATATCAAAGGATGGATAACATACTTTGTTTAAGTTGGAGTAAAGATCTTGAACAAGGACTTACTGAACAAAAACCAGGTGTGCAACAAAGGCGTAATAAACCAGGTATTAGTATTCATGAAGGTGATTTAGAAGAACTCCATAAATAATTGTCCAATTATTTGTAAGTCAGTACACAAGGCCTCCTGATGGAATTTATTGAACTGCCAAGAAACACAGAAAAAGGGAGGCTCATGCCTATAATCCCAGCACTCTGGAAGGCCAAGGCAGGAGGATGACTTGAGCTGAGGAGCCTGAAACCAGCCTGAGCAAGAGCAAGACGCCATCTCTACCAAAAATATAAAAATTAGCCAGGCATGATGGCACAGGCCTATAGACCCAGCTACTCCAGAGGGCTGAGGCAGGAGGATCCCTTGAGGCCAGGAGTTTGAGGTTACGGTGAGTTATGATGACACCACTGCATTCTACCCAGGGCGACAGAGCAAGATTCTGTCTCAAAAAAAAAAAAAAAGAAAAAAGAAAAGAAAAGCTATAATCCAATCTTGATTAAAACTGAGGCTGACGTCAACTATAACTTCTAGACATTTTTCCCACAGGAATGGCTAGAAATTCTTGTCTTCTGCAGTCCATATACTCCATGATGTTGATTTTCCTTTTTGTTTCTTTTTCTTTAGAGCTTGTTTACACCAAATTTGTTTCTTTTTCTTTATTCATTTTGTTTTAGCTAGATGTATACCTACAAACATATAAGATCCTTGTAAAATTTCCCCTTCTTGGTTTTGGACTATCATCTAACCTGCTTAGATCATTCAGAATCTGACTTTGACAACCTACAGTTTGGCCATTCCTTCCTGCTGTATCTTCATCTATATCACACACAAAGACATTGAAGAGAACAGGGTAAAGGATAATGTCCTGTGGATATCCCTTCCACTGGGACACTTACTAATTATTCAATAAGCTGCAAATTAACCTCACTCTACAATTATTTGGCCTACATTTCTAATTCTCATCTAAAGGAGTCCAGATCCATCAATTTAGGTAATCCTAATTTAAGAAAACAAAGAACCTATTAAGAATTATGGAAGTTGACATTAACATTGATGTCTCAATTTCTTTACATTTATTATATATATCAATTATAAAAGAATAGGTTCTAAATTGTCAATTCCAAACAAGCAGCGTGGCTACCTAGAGTGGTACGTGGAAAAGGATCTTAAAACCTGACCACTGCAGGAAAAAGTTCTGTGCCTGATTAATGGCGTCTGCCAGGAAATAAATAAGAGTAGTGGCACAAGTAACATTTTTGCCATTGTCTGTCTATACAGTCAGGTCACAAACGCCTTACCCTACATTCCTACACCTGGTCGACACATTCCCAATCTATTAATAGTGGGACGAATGTTGATGGGCCACAAGAGACCAAAGCCCAGTCAGCTTTCACAGGCTGTTTATGTCAAAAGCAGGTTGTAATTCCTGAAAACCCCTTATCACCTTGCCCCAACTTCTCATTGGCTCTATGCTGTACCCACACCCTCATCTTCCTAGAAGCTACAGGTTGTTAAAATTTCAGCCAGGGTAAGATGGGTTTCTGGCACCCTCTGTTGGAGTTGGAACGACTCCAACAGAGTCCTTCACAATATGGGTCCTTAACAAAATGTGTTGAATGAAGAAAGAAATAAATAGAAATACTGATAGCCATGGTGGAAATTAAGTTTCTTAATACACAGCTAATCTTCACTCACATGAACTAGTTAGATGGGCTTTAAAGATCAGCCCGGGAATGCTGATCACTGGTAACAGAGTTTCTACAAGAAAATCCCGCTGGAAGTCCTATTTAAGTGACAGTTTTGGAACACACTAGACAAGCTGAATCTTTGCTTCAAAGTCAAGCACACGCACAACCAAGGTGCACAATCTGTTCACATTTTCAAGTGTATAAATGTCATCTTCCCATGTTAAAATTATTCTGCCTTGCTTATGACATGCCTAGAGGGCACAGCAACTTTGGTTAAGTGTTCATAGAACGATCCCTAGGAGCAGGGTTTCTAAACCATCCCTTCAGGTGAGACCAGGTCTGCTTCAATCCCAGTCTTCCACTCTTCCCCCTTTTCAACTCAGACTAATTAATTCACTAAGTGCCTACCAATGGGAATAAAATAAAAAGTAATGCCCGTCTTCTCAGCTCTCACACAGCTTAGTCTCTCCAGGAATGTGTAAATCATCAACCACATACACTCCACCTGTAGCGCCTAAAGCACACCTGGCTGCTCCTCCTCCTCTTCCAACAGCCCCGCCCCCTCCCCGCAGGTAACCCCTCCCCGTTTCCCCATCAGGCTCCCCCTCTCCTTCCGTGGTCCCATTTCTTCCTCATCCAGCTCCTCTCCTTCCTCCAGCAGTTCCTACCGTGCCACACAGCCCTTCTTCCAACAGCTATTCCATTCGGGGAAAACGTCCCCGCTGGTCCCACCAATCTCCTCCCCTTCCTCCATTGACCACGCCCCCACGAGCAAGAGCCCCGCCCCCAACGGTTCCTCCCGCCGCCCCGCCCACCTTGGTGCAGCCCCTGGTCCTCACTACCGCGTCCCCTTTGCTTCCAGAGAGGGTCGCTTCCTTCCGAACGGCGCAGGGCCTCTCGCTCTGTCGCCCGCGCAGTGGCCGAGGGTCTTGCCCCGGGCGCGGGGAAGCGGCCGCTCACACCGGCATGTGGGGCTGGGCGAGGTGGAAGGCCCCGCGCCAGCTAGTCCCGGCCGGCGGGCTAGCACTAACAGCGGTCGGCTGCCGGCCGGCCGTTGCCTGGGTTACGGCCGCGCTGGGGGCGGGGGGCCGCGGGCCTCGCAGCGGAAGTGACGTGAGCAGCGCCGCGCCACAAAGCCGAGCGCGGGAGCCTGGTGCCGGGGACAGAGGAGGCGGGGCGAGCTGGCGCCGGACACCCGGCCGCGCACTTCTCCGCAGCTCCTGGACGCAGAGGGCAACTTTTAGAGGTACGCTTAGCCGTGACGGCAGGCCAGGGACGGGGACGGCGGGGCTGGAGGCGCGAACTGCAGCTGCTGGGGCGGCCGCCCCACCCTTGTACCGCCGGCGTCTGGGCGCGCGAGCTCTGTGGGGGACTGTCCCGTGCCTTCTAGGATGCCTAGCAGATGCTACACGGCCAAAAATGCCCCCAGATTTTGCCAGCCGACCCCTAGGGCAGAGTCGCCCCCACCCGCGTTGAGAACTGCCCTGCTGGTTTCCCAGCAGCGCAAACTTCAAAGGCCCTAAACTTCATGGCAGCATCCCTCACTTAACTGCGACAGTACTAAGGTTGAATTTCATGTCCTATCAGTTGATAATGTGGTTTGCTTCTCCTTTAATTCTGTTCAACACAGTTTGAAACTACCCGATTAAGATAAAGATCTGGATTTGTTACGCACGTTATAAAGCTACTTACTGTCTCAGTTTCTGGGGAGTAGCTTAACTGAAGTTTACTAAGTGAATACCCCAGTGTGAAATCTGCTGGGGATCACTTTTTATATTTAGCAGATAAAAAGCCTGATAGCATGATTGAGCAGAAACGTTTAGGGACAGGTGTTTGGCTACTCAGGCTTCTAAAAAGCCAACACAGAGATTGAGACAAGGTATCAGAAACTAGTGGAATAAGATCCCAAATAGCAAAAGGGATGTTTCAAGAACAGAGAAAGTAGGGGGCAGGGAATATATGGAACTGTACTTTCTGCTCAATTTTGCTGTGAACCTAAAGCTACTCTTAAAAAAATAAAATCTATTCAAAGAAAAAATAAGAAAGGAAAGACTGACAAGGGTAGGTGGTCAGTAGTAAAAGCCCTGTTGCAGGGAAGAGGAATTTAATCCCTGTAACGAAAGGGCCCTCTGAGAGGATGGAAAGCAAGTGTGTGATTCAGTCTGAAAGAATACACTAAAAAGGGCATACCTGGCTGGGCGCAGTGACTCACGCCTGTAATCCTAGCACTCTGGGAGGCCGAGGCAGGCGGACTGCTCGAGGTCAGGAGTTCGAGACCAGCCTGAGCAAGAGCAAGACCCCGTCTCTACTATAAATAGAAACAATTAACTGGCCAACTAATATATATAGAAAAAAATTAGCCGGGCATGGCGGCGCATGCCTGTAGTCCCAGCTACTCGGGAGGCTGAGGCAGGACGATTGCTTGAGCCCAGGAGTTTGAGGTTGCTGTGAGCTAGGCTGATGCCATGGCACTCACTCTAGCCTGGGCAACAAAGCGAGACTCTGTCTCAAAAAAAAAAAAAAAAAAAGGGCATACTTATAGTTATGCATAATTTCCAAAACATAAGGTGGGCTGTATTCTTTCTTGTAGCCTCAGAAAAACTACAGAAAAATCCAGAAATTCTGATTTACTAAGGAATTGATCTGAAATGCTAGCCTCATTTTCATACCAGCCTCATTTTTCATGCTAGCATGCTTATGCAAAGAGCCCTCTAGTGGTTTCTTTTATTAAGAACCTAAAGCCATCAACTATTAAATGCTTCAAACTACCTGGGAGGTGTCAATGGGAATGAACAAAGGGTAACCTATTCCATTTCTGAAGTTTTAAGTATTAGGCATTCTTCAAAAATTTTATTAAGCGATTCTCTTACGGCCATAACCATTCAAAAGGAATACGTGGGTAGAAGAAATCAAATGCTATTGAGCCAGTCACTTTGGAGGGGCATTCAAAGCCTTTTTGGCAGCACTGTGACAGAAATGGCAGTGAACTTGGCCCTGTATTCTAAAGTAAAAGAGCAAGATGCCATGTGATCTGCTCAGAGTGGTGGTTAGAGCAAGTGTGTGTGTGTCTCTGGGAAGGGAAAATAAACTGCCTACCTTTTATAGAGACGATAATCACTGATGTACTTTCACTCTAGAATGGCCATTTCTGCTTCCCACCTTTAGATCACTCATTTCTCCCTAACCCACTCCTGCCAAGATTACCATTTATGGGCCAAGCACAGTGGCTCACGCCTGTAACCCTAGCACTCTGGGAGGCCGAGGCCAGAGGATTGCTTGAGCTCAGGAGTTCCAGATAAGCCTGAGCAAGAGCGAGACCCTGTCTCTACTATAAATATAAAGAAATTAGCCAAACAACTAAAAATAGGAAAAAATTAGCCGGGCATGGTGGTGCATGCCTGTAGTCACAGCTACACGGGAGGCTGAGGCAGGAGGATCGCCTGAGCCCAGGAGTTTGAGGTTGCTGTGAGCTAGGCTGACCCCACGGCACTCTAGCCTGGGCAACACAGTGAGTCTCTGTCTCAAAAAAAAAAAAAAAAAAAAAAAAAGATTACCATTTATGTACTTAAAAGAATTTTTTTTAAGAAATGAAGTTTTGTTATGTTGCCCAAGGCTGGATTCAAATTCCTGGGCTCAAGCAAACCTTCCACTTCAGCCTTCTGAGTAGCTGGGATCACAGGCAAGCACCACCAAGCCTGGTCCATTTAAGTATTTTTATAGTAACACTTGCTAAGGGACTGATGATAGAGACCAGGAAATATAAAAATCCTTACCATGTTCCCAACTATGTAGCAAATTTCTTGTCCTCTCCCCATCACCTAATCTGTGAAATGGTTGTAGTAGTGGGTTTGTCCTGCCTAACTCTGGCTGTTGTGAAGATTAAAGATGGTACTGTATGAGAGCACCTTCAAAACAAAAGGTTAAATCTTTAAATCTATGTAATAATTACTCATCCCTGTCTATTTCCAAAGCAGACATATTTCAGCAGAGTCCTGGAAAGAATAGTTTCTTCTGCTGAGCAACAGTAAAGATTTGAATGCTATTTATCTACTTCCTCTAAGTTCTCATATTTGCTATTTAGTCACCACCAGAAGGTGGTAGTATCTGAATACTTCTCTTTCATATAGGAAAATGATAGAGGAATTTGTCTCCTCTTGTTTTGTGTGCATATATAACCCACCCCCAAAATATCAGCATATTACAGTTGGTTAAATTAGAGAGTCTGCTATATTAGTTTCTTGAAGATACCTCTGGGCACTGTAAATATGCTTAAGCATATTCAAAGAATATTCACCAAGTCAGTATCTGAGCTCATAAAGCTTCACTGTGTCCATTTCTCTCATTATTTAAAAGTAGCAGTCTGACTGTGGTTTAACTTCTTAAGAGTACTGTGTGCTATGCTGATCAAAACTTTTCACCTTTCCTTGTTTTTTCTCTTCTAACCTAGCATGATAGGAAAACAGCAAGTGGTACATTTTTGATTAAAGATGACAAAAAGTGCTCAATGCCATCAGGCCATTAGATCTTTGCTTAAGAAAAATCAGGTTTGTGACTGAAAGGAAACATTTTCTTGGAACCTTTCATTGTTATGGCTTAAATTTCCCTTTAAAAAATAACTTTCCATAAGCTAAGTTAGCATTTTCACAAATATAGCATAGTCACTACATGAAATATTAACATCAAAACAACATGATTAATGAAGAAGTTGAATATTTTATTATTTTACTGCAAAGCTGTTGCTCACTGTATAAAAATAGCACCAGCAAATGCAGTATATGCAAAATTAAGATATTGTTTCATTTGATACTGTACAACCAAGAAAAAACTTCAACACTCCCCGTCATTTCCAATGGAAAGACCATTAAGTATTTCAGTCCAAATCCTGGTATGGATGTAAGCAAGTTACAGTATTATATAAGGCTTAAGATAACAATGTTACCCTTCAATTACATGATTTTTGTAACTAGTTTTCAACCATGGATAATTGGTGAATTCTGAACACTAGAGCCTAGTCTAAAAATCATAAGAGTATTGTGAAAAAGATGCATATTTTGTTTATCTAAATCATTACAAAGTTAAGGAGTATTTTCTTCCATTAGCAGTGTTGAAAGTAGTTGCTATTTTAAGTCATCTGTCCACCACTAATTTAAGACAACTATGCTGGGTTAAGTTATTTCACACTAGTTTATTTAGGGGTTCCATTTTCACTCCTCAATAGATTTTACGTATTTCTCATATGCTTCTTCACTCATTAGTTCATCTAGTTCTGAAGGATTACTCAGTGTCATCTTGATCAGCCAACCTGCAACCAAAAAATAATCTTATATTCCAAATTAACTTTTTAAAAAGTCATAATCGTCCAAAATGTAAATTTCTGTGTGCCTAGTATTGTTTACATAAATCACATATAGTATTTGTTCATGGAACTTTTAAATTTTAGCCTTCAGAGTTATATATATGGCAGCTGAATTATAGCCATAATGGATTAAAAACTCTTGGGTTATAATCATCAACAAATGACATTTAAATCTTAAAGTAATTCAGATATACAAGGCCAGATATATCTTTAACAAAAGGAAGACCAACACTAATTACTGATGTTAAGGGCATTAGAAATCAGTAGTAGAAAATTTAGAAAGGCTACGTGATAGGGAAGAGAACCACAACCTAATCCTAACTTTGCCATTTACTGGCCATGTGATACAGCCACATAAAGCCTTTGGAGCCTCTATTCATCTATAAAATGGAGCATATTGCTGTTAACTTACTACATTATTATTATATAAAAATGAAGATGTGAGTAAACCAAAAATTAATGCAATATATTTGATGTTTGAAGTTTACCTACATCAAACAATGTGTGGACAGTTTATGTTTGAAGAGGTAAATTACTTTGCAGGTGTTTACACCATAACAACCAAGAATCGACAACTGATACTAAAAACACGTATCAGTTGCAAAATAAGGAAATATTTTTATTGTCAGAGATCTTAAATATAACCCTATGTATTCAGCTAATCTTTTTTCCTTTTTAAAGCAGAACATCTCTATTTAATGCTAAGAAGTAGGAAAAGATGAAGTCACAATCAACTAAACTTACTTTAAACTCTAGATTAAATGTTAACTGTAGCAGTAATCCCTTGAAAAATTTCTGGCAACTTACCATCGTCGTAACAAGATTTGTTAACAAGTCCAGGGTTTTCTGCCAGAGCTCCATTAATTTCAGTTACTTCTCCTGATAAAGGAGAATAGAGTTCACTAGCAGCTTTCACACTTTCCAAAGCACCAAACTCCTCTAAATGGAAAAATTAAAGAAAATATTAAATGTTAAAAATCAATACTTGAAAATATAAAATATGGAGACATGGTCACCTCTGATATAGTCATAATAAAAAATTCCAAATTTCTTTAATTAAAAATAGAACCATAGGTTTTGTCATGCTTATACTAACCTATGAGAAAGGCATAAAACAGCCTCAATAAAGTAGACCTGTCTGTCCCAGATGTAGTGAATAACAAATGGTTATGTGTTCTAATAACAGATGTGTGTAAGTTCAGTGAAACTCAACTTTCTTCAGACTTACTCTGCAGCTGGAACTCTCATATTGCTGGTAAGAACATAAAATGGTACAACCAGTTTGGAAAAAACATATGGCAGTTTCTTATTAAGTTAAACATATACCTAAACATGACCCAGAAATTCCACTCCCACATATATTTACCCAAGAAAAATGAAGATATACACGCAAAGAAAAGACTTATACAAGAATGTTTATACTAGTTTTATTCATAATACCCAAAACTGGCAACAGTACAAAAGTTCATCAACAGGAGAATGGATAAAAATGTTATATTCATGATGGAACACCATTCAGTAATCAAAAAGAATGAATTACTGATCACTCATCATGAATGGATATAAAAATCATGATATTAGACAAAAGCAGCCAGACATAATACATACTGTGTGATTCCTTGTAACTGAAGTTAAAGAACAGGCAATATTAATCTATGGTGTAGAAATCAGAGAATAGATTTTTTTTTTTTGAGACAGTGTCTCACTGTGTTGCTTGGGCTAGAGTGCCGTGGCATCAGCCTAGCTCACAGCAGCCTCAAATTGCTGGGCTCAAGTGATCCTTATGCCTCAGCCTCCTGAGTAGCTGGGACTACAGGCATGTGCCACCATGCCTGGCTAATTTTTTCTATATATTTTTTTATTTTTTTAGTAGAGACGGGGGTCTCTCTCTTGCTCAGGCTGGTTTCGAACTCCTGATCTTGAGCAATCCGCCCACCTCGGCCTCCCAGAGTGCTAGGATTACAGGCATGAGCCACCGCGCCCGGCCTCTATATATTTTTAGTTGGTCAATTAATTTCTTTCCATTTTTTTAGTAGAGACAGGGTCTCGCTCTTGCTCAGGCTGGTTTCGAACTCCTGACCTTGAGCTATCCATCTGCCTCGGCCTCCCAGAGTGCTAGGACCATGCCTGGCAGAGATTGTCTATTGAAAAGAGTTTTGATTGGGGAGATTCACCCTGGTGTACACATATTTCAAAACTCACTGTACACTTAAGATCCATGCATTTCACTGGTATGTAGATTTTATATCTAGTAAAAAAAAAAACACCTTTAGCAGAAAGTATTAAAGGGGCATTCATTAATTTAAGGATATTATCTAAGATTTATAGTCATAGAATTTTTTAAGCACAAAAATGTTCATGCTGCTCACTTGCTATAAAGAGATGTTTACAAACTTATCTGCTTGAGAAGAGCAGAATGGATAGACACTAAATAAAACACAAGTTACCCTGAGCAAAAACAACCCCATCTCTACTAAGAATAGAAAAAAATCAGCAGGTAGTGGTGGTGCGTGGCTGTGGTCCCAGCTACTTGGGAGGCTGAGGTAGGAGGATCACTTGAGCTCAGGAGTTTGAGGTTATTATGTGGCTGACGCCACAGGCATCAGACTGTCTCAACAACTAAAGTTTAAAAAAAAAAAAAAAAAGGAAAAAAGTTTTGCTCTGTGATGTAAAAAAAGACAGATAAAGATTATCAATCACATCAAAGGTCTTAAGAAATCACAATCTAGGAAGACCCACAAAGAAATATGACCTTTATTATATAATGGCCAAACAGGACACTCAGAGCTAGGAAGCCGAAAAAGTTCAAGATACACAATGGGGAAAAAACTAAGCAGAAAAAGATATAGCCAATATTGTCAAAGATATTTAGAAAACAGATACTTAAATTCTGTAGGACTATCTTATACATGTCAAGGAACTCATGAATAATATTCCTGATACTACCAGCTAACATTTGTCAAGCACTTCTGTTATGTAGGACCTTCTACTCATTTAATCCTTACAACCACTGAATTTTTAAGTATCCTAATTTATAGATAATACCTAAATTAAGTAATTTCCCCCAAAGTCATACAACTGATAAGATGTGGGGTCAGGATTTAAGACCAAGTTCTGATTCCTGAGCCCATGTTGTTTCTGGATACTGTCTACTGCCTCCAAAAAAAAGAGGCCGATTTTACTTCTTTAAACTTAACAGACCAGCTGTATGGTCTATTAATATGGTGTACATAATCTTAATAGATCAGCTGTATGTACAGGGAGCTGTTAAGAGCCATTTTCTTCTACTTCCTACCTTCCATTCCAAAGTCTGAAAATACTGCTCATTCTCCTTCACCATCATCCCTAACAGCTAGGGATAGCAATACAGCCCAGACCTGGCTAATGGAATGTAAGAAGACATCTGCCAAGAGACTGCTGGTTGACAGGTTCCTTCTCAATAGACAAGAGAGCTTGCCCCTCTCCTTCAATATTATCATTTGAGAATGTGATTATTGCAGATTTTGCCACCATCTTGTGACCTCTGAACACATTGAGGCAGAAAAAGTACAAAAAGAAGTTGTATCGTTGATAACCCTATATCCATCCACCTATCTCTGGACTGCCTGAGAGAGATAATAACAAACCTCCATTGTTAAACTACTTTCATTTGAATATTCTGTTACATGAGTCAAAAGCACTCTAATTGATCCTGGGTGCAAATAAGTTATTATTCAAGGTAAAGGTCAGGTAAAGAAAATTCATGGCATGAATCATGACATTCTAAGATGAGAAAAACACTCACCTTGTTTGTTTAATTTTGTCCCAACTTCGGGCAGACTACAGTAAACAACATCTCCCAAAGATTCCTAAATAAAACAAGACAAAACAAAACCAAAAATCTTGAAGATGTCAAATTAAAGATTTGACATCTTTAATGTCAAACACTGAATCCCCTATAATTAAGACAGCACTGCGTTATCTTATATGAGGGGCCACAGCCATCTGTTTTCCTTATACCCCTTTAAAAATGTAAAAACTATTCTTAACTCAGAAGCTGCAAGATACAGGCTGCCAGCTACATTTGGCCCATAAGCCGTAGTGACCCCTGTCACAAACCATATTCCCCAAACAAGATAACAAGGTTTTCTGATCACAAATACACTTTGTGCTTTTCCGCCTCTGCGGTTCTACCTTATATGATCACCCCTACTGCATTTGCTGGAATCCTACTCATTCTACAAATCACAGTCCTCATGCCTTGTAGTCCCTGAAGACCTTGACTTCAGAAAGAAGTGGTCTATCAGGTGAGTGAATTACAGCCCCTCACAAATAAAGTCCAGGCGATAAGCATGACATCTTATACAGTATTTCACAAACTACCCTGCCCTGTACTGCACCTCATAGTAGGTACACAGATATGCCAATGAACAGACAATTGTCAGAGATTCTCAATAATCCAACATTTCCGAGGAATTGTGTGTACAATCATGCACTCCATAATGATGTTTTGGTCAACGACAGACCACAAATACAACAGTGGTCCCATAAGATTATATTATGGCTAGGCTGGTCCGAAGGTAGTGAGTTATCTCACGTGATTGTTCACAGTCAGTTACAGATTGAACTCCTTGTTCTACTACTTTCCCCCATCCTCACTACTGCACTTGACTAGTCTTAAAAAAAAAAGATTATATTACAGTTAAATATCCCTTATCCAAAATGGCTGGGATGACAAGTGTTTCAGATTTTGGATTTTGGAATATTTGTACTATATACAATTAGCTAAGTATAGTACAATGCAAAAATCTAAACATTTCCTTTGGGCATGACCTTGGAGCATCATGTCAGTGCTCAAAAAGCTTTAGATTTTAGAGCATTTCAGATTTTTAGATTACAGATGCTCAACCTGTATCATACTGTTACTGTTCCCTTTCTATGTTTAAATGTGTTCAAATACACAGACACTTACCATTGTGTCCTAATGGCCTACGGTATTTAGTAACATGCTATACAGGTCTGTAGCCTAGGAGCAATAGGCTATACCATGTAGGCTAGGTGTGTAGTAGGTTGCCCCATCTACGTTTGTTTAAGTACACTGATGTTCACACAAGGATGATGCATTTTTCTCAGAACATATCCCTGTCATTAAGTGACACATGGCTGTATTCCCATCAGTTAACACCCCCTTTTGCCCTTTTACCTCACCCAATACATACATCCAGTTGAAAATCACTGACCCAGGATATTAATATCTGGCTTCCCATTTTCTTTTAAACATCATCTCAGTATGGAATCATTGGAGAGAGAGGGGACTTAATAGAGAAAAGATAGGCTAAATAAAAGGTTTCCCATGGTGAAATCTAGCCTATTTAGAAATTCCTTCATGTCCCCCTGATCCAGCATGTACGTATCACTGTACCCACAAAATGCTGGTGACACTACAGCCCTGTGGCTTGCTCTTTTCTTCTTTAACTGCCCGGTATAAAACAAACATATTTCTTTCTTGAATGAGCTGTGTTTCCTACTTTAAGTATTAACCTTTCAACAGCTCTTAAAATAGCACATAATGCCCTAACTAAATTATGTTTTACTTGTTTTACCTCTGATTTATTTTCTTCTGAGGGTCTTTAAGGGGCCCAAAGTACAGAGTAAACAGATTAAAAGGTAGATTAAACAATTTTCAAAAGGTGTATACAATCCAGGTTATTTCAGAGCACTCACAGATATTTTAAGACAATCCAATACCTGTGCAAAATTGCTGATTCCCACTGTTCCAACACCATTTTCTGTTGTTACCCATTCATGTTTCTCTGTAAATTTACGCACTAAAACAGAAGACAGATATTTCAGAAAAGCAGTGACATCACATCTTAAAAAGCACTTTTCATTATCATTGCTGACTTTCCCAGTATTTGTGTTTGATTTGTTGACACTGCCTTTCAATAGTACACTGCCCAGGAAAGCACAAAGATCATGTGTAAAAGATGGCACATCTTAACAGTAGTGTCATTTAGGCAAAGTTGGCTTGCTTTGAGTACCTTGGGCATTTTTTGGAGATCATTTACTTTAACATTCCTTAGCCTAAATCACAAAAAATTTAGACCACATTTCAAATGGACACTTAACTGTTACTGGGCTGGCCTGGGCAAGGTGGCTCACACCTGTAATCCTGGCACTCTGGGAGGCCAAGGCGGGAGGACTGCTTGACGTCAGGAGTTCGAGACCAGCCTGAGCAAAAGCCCCTTCTCTACTAAAAAACAGAAAAAATGAGCCAGGCATCATCACATGTGCCTGTAGTCTCAGCTACTCAGGAGGTTGAGGCAGGAGGATTGCTTGAGCTCAGGAGTCTGAGGTTGCTGTGAGCTAGGCTGATACCATGGCACTCACTCTAGCCTGGACAACAAAGTAAAAAAACACCTCAAAAAAACCCAACTAAAATAAATAAATAAATAAAGATATGGTCAAACTATTCAGGGATTCCTGGAATAAAGACTGCCAATGTTGAAGAGATATAAAAAAAGTTATTTAGGACTTAAAAGTACTTGCTTTAATGATTGTTTTCTTCAAAAAGCATATGCTATATTCTTAAATGTATTAATATTTCATGTTCTAAAGCCAAGTATTTTTCTAAAAACAATGCAACAGAAGTTAATAGGTTCATGGTTTACCACAGTAAATGGTTCGTTAATTCAAATACTACTTTAAAGCCTTGCTGATTCATTCTTACCATTTACCCAAGATAGTTGTACTTAAAACAGCATTAAGTTGCTTTGATTACAGCTGACATGCAGCACAATGTAAGTGTATAAATTATTATTTATGTCTTTTTCCCCTAATCATTACAAAACTTTCTAAATTCTGTACCCCTCAGTGGAAGAAGTTACAATGTCTGTCACAAAGAAATTTACTTTGCTTCATTGCACTAATAACTGAATGCCTCAGGTCAATCTGGTGTTTAGGTAAGAAAGGTGGTTTTGTACATAATGTTCTTTTTTTTAGACAGAGTCTCACTCTGTTGCCCGGGCTAGAGTGCTGTGGTGTTAGCCTTGCTCACAGCACCCTCAAACTCCAGGGTTCAGGAGATCCTCCTGCCTCAGCCTCCCAAGTAGCTGGAACTACAGGCATGCGCCACCATGCCCGGCTAATTTTTTCTCTATATATTTTTAGTTGGCCAATTACTTTCTATTTATAGTAGAGAGAGGGGTCTCGCTTTTGCTTGCTCAGGCTGGTCTCAAACTCCTGACCTTGAGCAATCCGCCGGCCGCAGCCTCCCAGAGTGCTAGGATTACAGGCGTGATCCACCACACCCAGCCATAATGTTCTTTCTTTTTTTGGAGACAGGGTCTCCCTGTCACCCTAGCTAGAGTAGGAGTGGTATCATCATAGCTCACTGCAACGTCAAACTCCTGGGCTCAAGTGATCCTCCCACCTCAACCTCCCAGAGTGTTAGGATTCTCCCTACCACCTATTCTAACTACTTGAGGTCTCAATTTAGAAGCCTTTTCCTGCCCAAAGACTTGTCTAACCATGTCTGGGTTTTTGGGCCATTCAACGTGCTCTCACGAGCACCTTGTACCACTGTCTCCCCATCACACCCACCCCAAACACTCTCAGTACTTTACATCCTATTAATACAGTCCATTTGTCAGTTTCCCCCAGGAAGTAGATAGTGAGTACAGAGCCAAAAAGAGCAGGGTTTATCTCATTTTCATTTGTATTCCTGTTCTAAACAGAGTGCTTGGCACATAGTAAGCATTCAAAAGTTGGAGTGAAATAATTTTTTAAAGTTTAAGAAGAGCAGATTGAGAAAAATAGATGGTATAGTTATTTGGCTACAACACTCAATTCTCCTTCTCATTCTCTTTCAACGCTAGAACTGTCCAATCACGTTACCACTTATGAGCAGTTTAAGTCTAATATACCTTTTGAAAGTAAAGGCTAGACAATTATAAATATTGTGACCTCTCTGAGACTAGTGCCCTGACTTTGGTCATGCCACCTTGCCTAATCCTAGGAGTAAGGTTGCTTTAGCAACTGAGCAACCACAAGTTTAGCAACCACTAAGTTCAGGGCACCTATGTCCACTTGACTTCCAAGTCCCTACATTTTTTTTACTAGGCATGCTATTTAAGCTAAAGACAATGAATTGTACAATTGTCCTTTAACCCTGGCCAAACAGGAAAAAGTGGACAGGAGATTCGGTAAATAATTACTACTTAACTGGGCCTTGAAAACATGGTTTTGGGCCCTAGAAAGCTAGTTGTGAGGGAGGGATTCATGAAAATTTTGCATTTTCCTCCTTTCAAGGTCCCTAGTCAGATAAAATATATTTTATATTAATATCGGTCAATGTTTTCTTGGTATACACTAATATTTAATAACCAGTAACATTTATCAAGTGCTTATGTGCCATGCTATATGTACACCAGTTACATTGTTTCATTTCATCCTCCCAACAACTCTGTGAGGTAGGTATTATAACCACTCTTATAAAGGAAACAGATTCTGAGAAGTTAAGAGACTCTAAGATCACAGAGCCCTTAAAAGGAAGAAATAGAACTTTTAGTGGGGTTTGTCTGCTCTTAAAAACTTAGTTGCTTAACCAGATCATGGACATTGATATTTTGGTCAATATTTAACTAGATAACTAGAGAATGCGAACAGCTAGAGATAGTGCAACACCCAGTAAAAATAAAATAAAGATTTGGAATTCATATCAGGGAAATGCTTTTACCCTTGTATTCAAATTGGTAATGTACTGATACTAATATGTATCACAAACAGAGCTGAGGGAATATTAACAAGACAGAAGCAAATCTTTATGCATCAAGCTTTGCAATAAATTAACAATTCCAGTTCAAACAGGTTTCTAAAACAACTTTTTTAATGAGACAACAGCCATCACAGGTCTATGCGCTGTGAAGCCTGAGTTCTTACAAGGAGCAGTCTGTGTGAAGTATTTGCGCATAAAGAAAGAAAACTTTTTCTGCTGCGCTAATTGTGCTAAAGTAGCACAAATGGACAAGACAGTTATGGGCAGGTCTCCCAGTTATTTCAAGTCCAGTTAAGTCAGGCCTCACTTCGTCTCCAACACACATGAATGACTCAATATAAACTTTAGCAGAACTTCTGTAGAGTCCACAAGACTTTAATCTGTTTTTATGAAAATGGCTGAGTCTCCAACGTTATGCTTGTTTTAACTAGTAAAAATCTAGATGCAGTGCTTTAATTTTAATAAGTGCTTCTGCTTTAATTTTACTTCGGTGTTCTTAGTAGTGGTCCATTTAGCAAACTAAATAAAGACCAACACATTTAGGGTCTCACGATGCACACAAATGCAAGATGACCTGAGGTCACTGAGAAGCTTGGTACGCCGGCCTGGCTACTCCAGCGCGAGCGGCCAGTCTTCCCGGCGGGGACCAGCCGGCACACCACCGCCCGCGGTCCTGCAGGCCTCCTCCTCCCGCTCCATGTACAAAGACCGCTCACGTCTCCGCACGCCTGCTCCGGCGGGGGAAGCGGCCACGTATCCCAGAAGCGTGGGGCAGGGCTCGCGCTCGCCCCGCACGGGTGGCTCAGGCGTGGGAACTCGGCCCTCTCCACAGCCAGCCGTGCCCGGGCAGAGGGGGCCCAGGCGCGAGGGAGGGGCCCGGCTCCCCACGTGCCTGCTGCGCTCACCTGAGAGGAGAGCGGGTCCCGTACGCAGCGTCCGGACGGCGCCCGCGCCCAGCCGCCACGGCCGCGGCGGGCAGGGCGCGGCGGTCGCCGAGGCCGAGCGCAGGCTGCAGAGCACAGTCCGCACGCTCCGCGCCGCTCGCAGCGCCATGTTCACAGGGTACTGGAGGGTCGCCGCGCAGTGCCTCGGCCGCCCGGACCAGAGGGTTAGTGCGGGGCCCGGGCAGGGGGCGGGGCCCGGGCAGGGGGCGGGGCCTGGCGGAGCCTGATTGGGCAGCGCTCGGGGGGCCGGGGACTCCCTGGCCTGGCGCTATGGCTGATAGGGCGACGGGCGAGAGGGGCGTGGACATTTGGACGAGCCTGAAGCCCGGATGAAGCAGCCCCGAGGGGCGGAGACTGGCGCGGCGGGCCGCCGGGAGAAGGGGCGGGGCCTTGCCCCAGGCGTCGCTTCTGGGCTAGTGTAAGTGCGGGGTCGGCAGCTCGGGGGTCCACCCGGCCCGCGGGGTGTGCCGAGGGCTGCGTCGTCACCGTCGCCGGGAGGATGGCTCCAGGCAGGCCTGGCTTTGCTGGGCCGGCACATTCTCTAGCCAGTGAGCTTTGGGGTGCTGGGGAGGCAAGGCGCCCCAGTCCAGTTAAAGGGTGCAGTCCTGCTGCAGAGAATCGAGGTCACCCAGGGCTGGACTCACAGCCAAGTCCAGCCAGAATCTTTGCGGCCGCAGATGGTCGTTGGGCGTTGCCGAAGTCGCGCAGACCCACATGCAGTTCTTCTGACTTTCTGAAATGCTGAAAGCAGCCCAGCAGCTCACTGTATTACTTTACAGAGGGGGACAGACAGAATCAAGAAGCTTATAGAGAGGAAAGGGTTTATCCAAGGGTCAGGAGTGGTTTGATGGATACTGGACCAGAGCCAGTCTTTAATGCATGAGTGTTCAAAAGGCAGAGAGTTGAGACCCAGCCTGGACAATTCCTTGCTTAATCAGCCAGCCCCGTGACCAGCCTTCCGAGAAAAGTCGTCATCCTGCTCCAAGAAATCAGAAGAAAAATTAAGTTCTGGGAAGACCTCACCTACACAGATTTTATGGAGCAGGCATGGGTCAGCAAGGAAACACTGGTGTGAAAAACACCTCAAACTCTGCACCTTCAGTACCACAGCGTGGGTACCTTGGATTGTGTGTGTTTGGGGGTCCCATATGTTGTTGCACTGAGCTTCCTCCTGCTTATAAATTTAGGATTGCCAGCTGTGCAGCGGCTTGTAAGGGCTGTCATGCACCATTGTCCTTTCAGTAGATAATCACCATCTGTTGAGCCCTTGCTATGTGCCTGGCACTTGCCTACCTTATCTTTTTAATCCTCTCCAAAACCCATTCTGGTGGGCATTACACTTATAAGTGCAGGGCCGAAGGCTCAGAAAGGTTGAGGAACTTGCCCAGGAGTGGAATGGAGGAGACGTTTTACACCTTAAGTAGCTCCTAGATGGCAGTAAGTAGTAGGACTTAAGCTCCAGGCTGACAAAGCAGCTGCTCTTAAACTCTGTCCTTGCCTCTGTCTGGGATGCTGACTGGATTACACTGGTCTACCCTAAACTCCAGATCTTGGCTACCTTCTATAATGTCACTACTTCTATAATATCACAATTATATAAAACAAATGAATTTTTTATTTTATTTTTGAGAATTTTTTTTTTATTTTATTTTTGAGACAGGGTCCTTTTTTTTTTTTGAGACAGAGTCTCACTTTGTTGCCCAGGCTAGAGTGAGTGCCGTAGCATCATCCTAGCTCACAGCAACCTAAATCTCCTGGGTTCAGGTGATCCTCCTGCCTCAGCCTCCCGAGCAGCTGGGACTACAGGCATGCGTCACTATGCTTGGCAAATTTTTTGTATATATATTTTTAGTTGGTCAATTAATTTCTGTCTATTTTTAGTAGAGACTAGGTCTCGCTCAGGCTGGTTTCAAACTTCTGACCTTGAGCGATCCACCTACTTCAGCCTCCCAGAGTGCTAGGATTACAGGTGTGAGCCACCGCGCCCGGCCTGGTTCTCAGAATTTAGACCATGGCTATCAAGTCTGACTGCACCTGGAATCACCTGAGGTGCTTAAACAACACCTGGGGCCCAAGCCCAGAGATTCTGATGTATTGGGATGAAGTCTGGTGACTCTGGCATGCAGCCAAGGTTGAAAACCACTGGTGGAGATTGACAGTTCCCGAAGTATCATCTAAGGAACCCTAGCCCTGAGTGGGGTGCTTCAGTACCAGATACCTTGGTCAGAGGAGTTTGGGAATCATTACACGCTTCATCTCTCATGCTCGGGGGAGACTCTATAGTACACCCCACACGCTGAGCATATTAAAACCTCTGACAATTTCATGCTAAGGAACCTTTATAACCTGATATTCCCTACTTTTATTTGATTCAGAAACTTTTCTGGGAGGATGACACCTTTAGGGGATTGAATTGTGTCCCATAAAGAGATATGTCAAAGTCCTAAGCCCTAGTGCTTTAGAATATGACTATATTGGGAAATAGAGTTCTTGCAGATGTAACCAGTTAAGATGAGGCCATACTGTAGTCGGCTGGGCCCTAGTCCAACAGGACTGGTGTCCTTATAAGAAGAGAAGAGACAGGGAGGAGAAAGACATGTGGCAAGATGGGAGTGATGCGTCTGCAAGCCAAGGAACACCGAGGCTTGCTGGCAGTCGCCCAGAGCTGAAAGAGGCAAGAAGGATCCCTCCCTAGAGCCCTCGGAGGGCACCTGGCCCTGCCAACATTGTGATTTCAGACTTCCAGGCTCCAGAACTGGGACAGAATAAACTTCTCTTGTTTTAAGCCACCCAGTTGTTGATACTTTGTTCCAGGGAAGCTCATACACCACCCATTTGCATCTCTCAGATGCAATTCGAGAAGCCTTGAATTAGAATAATTTAAAAGCAACTCCTGACCAACAAAAAGATGAAATAATTAAGTCTATAGAGATTTTTTTCCCAAGTTCTATACAATATTTGTTTTATTTCTAGGAGGAAAGACATTTGAACAAACAGACTCTCATGGTAGTGGCGATTCTATGTATGTCTGTGTTATTCTCATTGTTTTACTTGCTGGGCTTGGTAACTCTTCTGCAGACACAGACATGAGACCTGGAGAGACTATAGAATCACTGGTGAACGCAGGCAGGAGGCTGTGGCCTTCCCCACCCGGAGGTGGTGGTGGTGGACGGACAGCTTAGACCTTGGGCAAAGCTCGTGTGGGTTGAGGGGGCCGAGCCTGGGAAAGCTACTTGGGATGCTCACTGCTGCTTTGAGGCTCTTCTCTTTTATATTTAATGCCCAGGAAACTGAGTATTTTCATCAGCAGCAAGTCTGCAATCTCTCCTTCTTCCGACAGCTGCAAGAAAGAAAGAATCAAGTGCTGAATGTAGAACCCTCCTTTCTTGGGTCTTTTCTAAGGGGAAATCATGGTTTTCTTGTCCAATTTGGTCCCAGCCTAAGGTCACTCCACTGTTCAGAGTCAGTTTTGGGTTGGGATGGCCTCCTAGGAACCCCAAAGTTGTGTGCTTCCTCCTTTATCCTCAGTGGCTTCTTCTTCCTCTCTGCCCAGGATGCCTGGGGTTTGGGGACAACCCTTACATTCCCAGAGCTTTGGCTGGGCTACCGAATCTGAATGTAGGCAGTGGGAAACCACTTCTGAGATGACTGCCCCAGTTTCCCTCTAGGACAGGGTGTTGCTAGTGGCTCTTTCTTTTGTTCTTTCTTGTTATTCCTTCTGCTTTCCCTGTTTGCCTTCTGGCCTAGCCCCCGGGGAGTTTAAAATTAAATAGATGTTTCTCTCCAGCTTTCCCACGCTTCTCAACCATAGATAGATAGAAAGATTTAAAGTGAAGAATAAGGCCAGGTGAGGTAGCTCACACCTATAATCCTAGCACTCTGGGAGGCCGAGGCAGGAGGATTGCTTGAGCTCAGCAGTTTGAGATCAGCCTGAGCAAGAGTGAGACCCTGTCTCTACTATAAATAGAAAGAATTTAGCCAAACAACTAAAAATAGAAAAAAAAATTAGCCAGGCATGGTGGCGCATGCCTGTAGTCCCAGCTACTCAGGAGCTGAGGCAGGAGGATTGCTTGAGCCCAGGAGTTTGAGGTTGCTGTGAGCTAGGCTGACGCCACGGCACTCACTCTAGCCTGGGCAACAAAGCGAGACTCTGTCTCAAAAAAAAAAAAAAAAAAAGAATTTATGTACAAAAGCCCTTGCATCTCGCTTCAGGGACTCTAAAACATTGCAGCTGCCTAGGAAGACGACATGGCAGTTTCTCAAACAAACACAGAGTCACCGTATGGCCCAGAAATTTCACTTCTAGGTATATGCCCAAGAGAAGTGAAAACATATGTCCACACAAAAGCCTGTACACGAATGTCCATAGCAGCACTATTTATAATGGCCCAAATATGGAAACCACCCTAATGCCTGTCACCTGATAAACACATTTGTGTTATACCCTCACAGTGGAATATTATTCAGCCATAAAAAGAATGACATGCTCATACATGCTATGGCGTGGATGTGTCTTGAAAACATGACAATAAGTGTAAGAAGCCAGACACAGGCCATATATCGTATGGTTTCCTTTATAGGAAACGTCCAGACATGGAGCATGGGAAGTGACTATTAATGGGTATGGCACTTCATTTTGGGGTGATTAAAATGTTCTGGAATTAGATAGTAGTGATGGTCGCACAACTCTGGGAATATACTAAAAAACACTGAATTGTACAGTTCAAAATGGCTCATATTATAGTATGTGAATTATATCTTCATTTTAAGAAAGAATTTATGCAAAACGTCTGAGTTCGGTCTTCTGCCAGAAGGAACCCACTCTGTGAAAGTAATTTCCACTAAAGGTGTCCATCTAATTGCCTGTGACAACACCTCCAAATTAAGGTACAGTTTGAGTGTGGATATCAGACCTCACAATGCTGACTTCTTCACCGCTAGAATGAAAATGTTTTCCAAACACTACAAAATCGTTTCAACAAGTCAGAACTTGGCAGGGCAGGTGCACTGTGGTATAATATGAAATGTATTTGATTTTTGTCCCAGGTTCCTTGAAATTTCCTGAATGTCAGGAGTATCTTTTACCTAATGAGTCATTTTTT
>VSMD01103301.1:0-16578 GCA_008750895.1 Mirza zaza | reverse complement strand
TTTTGAGACAGAGTCTCACTTTGTTGCCCAGGCTAGAGTGAGTGCCGTGGCGTCAGCCTAGCTCACAGCAACCTCAAACTCCTGGGCTCAGGCAATCCTGCTGCCTCAGCCTCCCGAGTAGCTGGGACTACAGGCATGCGCCACCATGCCCGGCTAATTTTTTCTATATATATTAGTTGGCCAATTAATTTCTTTCTATTTATAGTAGAGATGGGGTCTCGCTCTTGCTCAGGCTGGTCTCGAACTCTTGAGCTCAAACGATCCGCCCACCTCGGCCTCCCAGAGAGCTAGGATTACAGGCTTGAGCCACCGCGCCCGGCCGTATATCAGACATTTAAGACCCATCAGTACTGCCTTCTTAAAGTAGCTTTCTCTAACAATTCAGAGTGTCTTCCTTTTCCTGAGTTATGTTACTCTGCATCTACTCTGTTACACTGTGCCATCAAAGAATAATTCCGTTTTCAAGTAAGTTTAGTGAAAAGGGTACACAGTATTTATTTTTTCAGATTTTTAAGGCATATTAGCATATCTACAGTTCTGACACTGCATGCAATAAAGCAACCTGGTTAACTTTGTGAAATACATCAATTTCTCAATTTTATTTGACCAGGCAACCCTTATTTATTTTGTGTTGATTTCAGTGTTTCAGGATCATTTTATTTCCGGGTTCTCAAGGCTGCCTCTCTATAGCACCTTCAATCATGATTGCTAGGAGCAAGCTAAAGAATATGAAGAGAGTTCTAATATTTGCTAAAAGGGTGTAATTCCCTGATTTACTTCTTTTTCATTGGAAGATTGTGAATTCCAAGACTATCAGAAATGCCTTCCATCCAGACCAGTACCCAGAGTTAAAAAAAAAAGGAAAAAACAAAACAAAAAGAAATGCCTTCCATAGGTCTGCTATAAATGGCTTTTAAATCCCTGCTTATTATTATGCAGTTTTTTTTCACAACTGTGGATGATTCAGAGTTACTTATGAAATAGATGGTTGGATCCAAGTCCAAAGATGGGTGTTTTAGAAAAAATGTTTTTGTCAAGATGACTATTTTATTCATTTCAATTTATGAATTCTTACAGATGCTGAGACTCTTGGTGAATCTCTCTTGGGTCTTACAGTTTATGGGAGTAACGATCAAGATCCTTATGTTACTCTGAAAGATACGGTAAATATTTACATCACTTTTCTAATCATGTTCCTTTTATTTTAATTAAAAAAAATTTCTTTAGAGACAGGGACTCGCTGTCATCCAGGCTAGAGTACAGTGGCACAGTCACAGCTTACTGTAACTTTTTAAAAAAATGTGTAGATTTTTTTACTAAGGGATGAGGGGAGTGAGGTTCAATTTTTTTTTTTTTTTGAGATAGAGTCTCACTCTTTGGCCCTGGATAGAGTGCAGTGGCATCATCATAGCTCACGGCAACATCAAGCTCCTTGGCTCAGCCTCCTGAGTAGCTGGGACTATTGGTGCATGCCACGACACCCAGCTAATTTTTCTGTTAGTAGAGATCGGGGTCTCACTCTTGCTCAGGCTGGTCTCAAACTCCTGAACGCAAGCAATCCTCCTGTCTCAGCCACCAGAGTGCTAGGATTATGGGCAGATGTGAGCCACCACCTGTAACCTTGAACTCATGGACTCAAGCGATCCTCCCACCTCAGCCTCCGAGTAGCTGGGACTACAGGCACACAACACCATGCCTAGCTAATTTTTAAATTTTTTGTAGAGACTGAGTCTCACTGTTTTGCCCAGGCTGGTCTCAAACTCCTAGTCTCAAGCAGTCCTCCCACCTTGGACTCCCAGAGCTCTGGGATTACAGGCATGAGGTACTGCGCCAGGCTAATTATGCTCTTAAGTGTTTGAGAAACTTTACTGGATATCTACTTCTAGCCAATGACTTATTTTCTCTCCACTTAGGAACAATATGAACGCGAAGATTTCTTGATTAAGCCCAGTGACAATCTCATAGTTTGTGGTCGAGCTGAACAGGACCAGTGCAATTTAGAGGTGCATGGTAAGTGAATTAAATCCTTTACTAAAAGGTTTTCTAAGTGATATTAAAATAATAACAGTAATAGTTACTGTTATGAAATTTTAGGTGCCAGATCCTGTTGTACCTCATTTAAATTGGTTACATAGTTAAATTCTGCACAGCCTACAATTTCCTGATTATTGTTCTGGGCACGTGTAGTTGGATATATCATTTTGGTACCTGACTTTGTTTTATGGAAGTAGGTCCCCTGGAAACTTTTTGTAGGGGTTTTTAATCTTTTTTTTTTTTGGTGGGGGGGGACAGTCTCACTCTTATTGCCTGGGCTAGAGTGCAGTGGCATCATTATAGCTCACTGCAGCCTCAAACTTCTTGGCTCAAGTGATCCTCCTGCCTTAGCCTCCCAAGTAGCTGGGACTACAGGCACACACCACCACACCCAGCTAATTTTTCTACTTTTAGTATAAGAGACCAGCTCTTGCTCAGGATGGTCTGGAACTCCTAAGCTCAAGTGATTCTCCCACCTCTGCCTCCCATAGTGCTAAGATTACAGGTATGAGCCACCGTGCCCAGCCTCAATCTTTCATTTAAACACGTTTGCCAGTTTTTTGCTTCTTCCCCCCAATGTAAAAAACAGGAAGTAAAACTATATATCAAATATAAGAAAAATGTATAATCCTGTTACCTTGAGGTAATAATTTGCCACCCTGGTTTTTTAGTCCTAGTTTTTCTTTTTTTGTCTTGGCCACTTTACATAGATTATACTAGATAGGCAGGATTTTATCCTGCTTTTTTATAGTTATTTCAGATATTTCCCCTTTGCAAAACATTTTTATTTTCTTCAAAATAATTCAACACAGGGGGCCACATTTCTCTTTTGGAATCAAAACATCTCGATCACCTTTCCCACTTCAGGGAGTGTTTGCACCAAAGCCAGAGGTAAATGCTTTGCAGCAATTTGAAACAGGCGTGAAAATATGGGTTTTTAAATCATATTTTTTAATGTTGATATTTATTAATTGAATGCCTTGCCTCACTTTGGTATTTTTTATGTAAAATCTGTTTCATTTTTTATATACTAAAATAGACTTCTAAGATATCTGGACTATGCTCTGCAGATTTTCGCTGTTGTTTTTCTTGCCTATTCCTCTGTGCACATATCCTCAGACAAGTCCATCCTTGCCCGGGTACTTTCCACCCCTAGCAGTCTTCTATTCATCTGTCTTGAAACTTTGAAGATTTAAAGAGATTATTGGGTTGATAAGACCTTTTATTATAGGAGGCACAGTTGTACAGTTTGAAAAAATAAAAGGCTTTACGTTTATTGCTGTCCTCTAGGTTGCTTCATCACTGGTCCCATTGATTAGCTCAGATTTATGTAACTCTTCAGAATCCTTAAGGTTGCCTGTGGAAAGCCTATAGATTAGACCCGTTTTATCCTATGGCTCATTGTCATGTATTTTTGAAATCTTTCTTGAAAAGGCTTTAAATAGCAGGCACTTTAATATGAGGTTATTCTCTCTAACTCTTGGTATCTTTGAACTTTTACATATTTCAGATGAAAACCATTTGGTGTTAATTTGCTTTTTAAGACTAATTCTAATTTCAGGAAGTTGAAACCCTGTTACAGTTTGTCTTGATTTTTATGCATTCTTATCTGAGAATTTATAATCATTCCTTTGAATTCAACAAGGATCAGAGAGCAGTTGAGAAAGAAGTGAAATAAAGCAATTTTATTTCCATTTCCTTCTAAGTTCGGTCATTGTAGATGTACTTTATTACTTGGGTTCAGAGGGAATCTTCAAACTGTCCAGCATATCTATTCAAGAATAATTTCAAAATCATATTGATTTCTCATGGTTAAAAGAGTATGTTTTCAATTATTACCAATTTTATTTAAAATGTAAGCCAAGTACATTGAACGTGGTTGAGGTTTTTGCAGGACCACAACCTAATCATTTTGAATATGCATTCTCATCATAGTCCAATGTGATAGAACATGACATGGAATCTGCTAATCCCAAAATCTATCCCAGAAGCAGAGGTCTGAGGAATTTAAAAAAAAAAATCCTTAGCTTATTTTATCATTTACTTCTATCTTCATAAAAAGCACACCGAAGAGGGGGATTCTGACTGTTGGGCTATATTTTGTCAGTGTTTCACTGTATAATTTTTAAAAGACTTCTTAGGCTAGGTGTGGTGGCTCACGCCTATAATCCTAGTACTCTGGGAGGCAGAGGCAGGAGGACCACTTGAGCCCAGGAGTTTGAGGTTGTAGTGAGCTATCCTGATGCTACTGCACTCTAGCCAGGGTGACAGAGTGAGACCCTGTCTCAAAAAAAAAAAGATTCTTAGTCATAGATTTTAACAATATTTTTGTTTCTTTACATTTTGACCTTGAAAAAATTAAAAAAACATTATAACCGTGAATGTTAAAGAGCTAATTCTATTAGTTGCCATATTCCAAAAGGGTGTCCTCAAGAGCTTTCTTTACATTGTTGGCCTTCATACCTTCATAAACTTTTTTTTTTTTTGAGCCAGGGTCTCACTCTTGTCACCCAGGCTAGAGTGCAATGGCCTCATCACAGCTGACTGCAACCTTAACCTCCTGGCCTCAAGCAATGCTCCTGCCTCAGCCTTCCAGAGTGTTAGGATTACAGAAGTGAGCCACCACGCCCAGCCCATAAACTTTTTTAAATATTAAAGAAGAATAAATTTTGACAGGCATTTAGATTTCTATATATGAATTCTCTCCAGTGCTGTTTTTTGTTTGTTCTTTTTTACTTATAGTTACCTAGACCTTTAGAAGATAAAGTAAGTACTTCTTGTAGAGATCTTATGAGTGTTTGTTTTCTGTAATGAAGCAATAGACAACAGGACCATTTATCTGGCAAGCATGCAGGTGGAGTATCTGCCAGTGTTCATGTTCCCATTTGGGGCATGATACATGGTGGAAATAGGCAGATTTTCACCTAGCAATAATGACTTTGGAATCTCCTTTTAATGTCATCGTGTGTCTCACTGTAAGCATCATGGCTCCTATTGGTTTAATAGTCTACTTTTGAGTGGGAAGTGATTTCTGATGACTGTTGTTCTGATGAAATAAAGTCCCTTTTCCCAATCTTTCAGTTTACAATCAAGAAGAAGACTCTTTTTATGTGCACCATGATATACTCCTGTCTGCATATCCTCTGAGTGTGGAATGGCTGAATTTTGATCCTAGCCCAGATGATTCTACTGGTAATTGGAAAACTTAAGATTGCTCAATGGTTACTAGTCCTGTATGGTTTTTTTCTAGCTACTTAAATTCTGTGTTCTGTTGAATGTTTTCAGAATTGTTGCTGATATTTTATGAAGCTACCGTCATTTTATGAAGTTACAGTTATATGGTTTTTAACACACTATCACTTAATTGTTTGGGGTCTGTATATCTCCAGACTTGAGATAGGCTAAGGAGGTAGCTACTCCAATGTAGCTGAAAGACAGGGCCTGAAAGCCTTTTGGATTGTGGAACTGTCAAGGTCCCATAAAGACCCTGTATAAAATAGTGTGATGTGTCTGATGTTACCAGCTTGAGTTCAGTGGCATAATCTGTTTTAGAAAACATCAGATAAAACTGAAGTGAAGAGACTTGGCACAAATAATTAGGTTCTCACATTAGTCTTTTTAACCACATCTGCACACAATTAGTTGCCCCTTTCTGTACTTCTTAATAAAGGTAAACACTGATAATACTGACATCTTACATCTTGTTTGCAAAGCTTGTTCACATTCTGATCTGCTCTTCATGCCCATAACACCCCATGAAGGAGGAAGGGAGGGGGGTTATTCTCATTATATTATTGAGGATGCCGGGGCCAAGAGATTGAATCTTTGTCTTTCAAATTGTGGTTCAAAGACTAACAGCACAGCATTGGCATCATCTGTGAGCTGGTTGAAATGCAGACTCGGGGCCTACCCACGACCACCTGAAATTTGCATCTTAACAATACTCACATGATGCCTATGCATATATAAGTTTGAGAAGCACTACTCTAAAACATTATTTAATCTACAATGTAATGTATTTGATTAGAAGTTATATGTCTTTTTTTTTATAATCATAAGTGCATTGTGTCTTCCTGTAGGAAATTATATTGCTGTGGGAAACATGACCCCCGTTATTGAAGTGTGGGACCTTGATATAGTGGACTCTTTAGAACCAGTATTCACACTTGGAAGTAAGCTTTCAAAAAAGAAGAAAAAGAAAGGAAAGAAGGTAAAGAAGTTAATAGATATTTAAACTCTAATGACAAATGGAAATAAGTTTATAGGGGATTAGGGGTATGGGATGGGGGTGGGAGAGTGAAGAACATATACTTTTCCAATAAAATATTCGTGGTGAAACAGAACAGGTAGTTATGAAGTTATTGCAATGTCTAGTTTCAAAAAGCCCATCCAAGGAAAACTTATTTCTGATTGTGTAAAACCTCCATTGGCATGTTATTCTTTATTACATAAAACTAGTTCAAAATCAGTGTATTAGTATGAATAGCTACCATATAGGAAAGACTCTCAAGTTACAACCTTCCTTCACATATTATAGATATTCATACTAATATACTAGTTTTGCACTTTTAAAAATTTTGATTTAGCCTATAGTGTGTTGAATTCTAAATATCTTTGTATTTCTGTAGCTTTTTAAACTGGTAGGTTTTGGGGATGATGGTGAACAATATTAATATTTGTAGAATCATAGTACCTAGATTAAGAACTACTATAGCTGGGCCCAGTAGTACACACCTATAGTTCCAGCAGCTTGGGAGGCTGAGTTGGGAGCATTGCTTGAGTCTGGGAGTTTAAGACCAGCTTGGGCAACATAGTGAGGCCCTGTCTCCAAAAAACTAAATAAGAATAAAAGGGCTACTATAGTTTCTTCCCTGTAAAGAGTATTTATCATGGATATTTAAAGTAACAGGGAGGTAAGGTGTTTATTTCTTTAGTTCTTCAAGCAAGTTTAATATCAAAAAAATAATCTTAAGGTTGCAAATTAACATATCAATTTTATAATGGGGGACTTTAAACCAAAAAGTAATTGAAACAATTATTACAGAGTTCCTCAACAGAAGGGCATACTGATGCTGTCCTTGACCTTTCATGGAATAAGCTAATCAGGTAAAAAGAAATGACATTTGAATGATTATAAAAGACTGTCACCATGTGGTCTTACCTCATGCCTACACTTGACTCTCTACTTCATGTGTTGTGGGCCTTTTTGTCCATCCTGTCTTCGTTCCCTGCAGTACACGTTGCCTGCGGGGAGGAGCTCTGCTGTCTGTATCTTTGCGTCCACCACACCCCCTGCTCGCTCTTCACTGCAGGTGCTCATTACACATTGGTGATCAAGTACCCTCCTCTCTACCACCACTGGAAAAAAACAGTGCATACTGCAGTGCGGCTGGTACAGTAGGATGTGTTTCTTCCCAGAAGACTTTTTTTTAACTTCATTTAGTTTTCACTCCTCCTCCACATTCTCTTTTATTCTTTTTTCTTTAAGTGATAGCAAAATATATCTAACATAAAGTTTACCACTTTAACCATTTTTAAGTGTACAGTTCAGTAGCGTTCAGTACAGTCACGTTGTTATGCAGCCATCACCATCATCCATCTCCAGAACTTTCTCATCTTCCCAAACTGAAACTTTGTACCCTTTAAACACTAACTCCCCATTCCCCCCTCCACCCAGCCCCTGACAGCCACCATTCTACTTTCTGAATTTGACTCTCCTAAGTACCTCATGTGAGTGGAATCACACAGTATTTATATCTTTATGGTTGGCTTATTTCACTTAGCATAGCATCTTCAAATTCATCCATGTTGTAATATGTGTCAGAGTTTCCTTCCTTTTTAAAGCTGAATAATACTCCTTTTATATACCACATTGTGTCATCCATTCATCCATCAGTGGACACTTGGGTTGCTTCCACCTTTGGCTACTGGAAATAATGCTGCTATGAATGTGGGCATACAAATATCTCTTCAAGTCCCCCTGGGTTAGGTATTCAGAAGTGTTCTTGTTGGATCTTATAGTACTTCTATTTTTAATTTTTTTTTTTTTTTTTTTTGAGACAGAGTCTTGCTCTGCTTGGGCTAGAGTGCAGTGGCATGATCATAGCTCACTGCAACCTCAAACTCCAGGGCTCAAGCCATCCTCCTGGCCTCAGCCTCTTAAGTAGCTGGGACTACAGGCACATGCCACCACACCTGGCTTATTTTTTCTAGTTTTCAAAGAGACAGGATCTCATTCTTGCTCAGACTGGTCTCGATCTCCTGACCTCAAGCGATCCTCCTCCCTTGGTCTCCCAGAGTGCTAGGATTATAGGTACAAACCACCACACCTGGCCCTGTTTTTAATTTTTTGAGGAACCACCATACTATTTTCCATAGTGATTGCACCATTTTACATTCCCACCAGCAGTGCCCACACAAGGGTTCCAGTTTTTCCATACCCTCCCAACATTTGTTGTTTTTTTTTTTTTTATGATAGCCATCCAATGGATGTGGAGTGGTATCTCATTATAGTTTTAATTTGTATTTCTTAATGATTAGTGATGGTGAGCATCTTTGTGCTTATTCATTTGTATGTCTTCTTTGGAAGAAATGTTTATTCAGGTCCTTTGCACAATTTTTTTAATTGTGGTGTTTGACGTTGAGTTGGAGTTCGCATTAATTCTGGATACTAACCCCTTATACACATGATTTGCAAATATTTTCTCCCATTCTGTGAGTTGTCGTTTCACTTTCTTGGTGGTATTATTTGCAGCACAGGTTTTTCATATTGATGATATCTTATTTGTTTTGCTGTTGTGTTTAAGAAACCATTGCCTAGAGATCATGAACATTAACATCTATGTTTTCTTCTGATAGCTCTTACATTTAAGTCTGTGATCCATTTTGAATTTTTATGTGTATGATGTAATGCAGGGGTCCATCTTCATTCTTTTGCATGAGGATATTGAGTTGTCACTGAACCATTTGTTGAAAAGACTGTTCTTTTCACCATTGAACATTTAATAGTCTTGGCACCCTTGGCACATTTACAAGGGTCAAAAACCCTTGTAAATGTACAGGTTTATTTCTAGACTCTTAATTCTGTTCCAGTGATCTGTATGTCTGTCCTTATACCAGTACAACATTTTTGTGATTACTGTAGCTTTTCAATAAATTTTGAACTCAGGAAGTGTGAGCTTTCCAACTTTGCTGTTCTTTTTCAGTACTATTTTGGCTATTCTGGGTCCTTTGCATTTCCATATGAATTTTAGAATCAGCTTGCCACCTTGTGCAGAAAATGTCAGCTGGGATTTTGAAAGGGATTGGTTGAATCTGTATATCAGTTTGTAGCTCAATCTGTACATGTAGTGTTTCCATATTATTAACAAAATTGTCTTAAAGTACACGAACATGGGTGTCTTTCCATTTCCTTAGATACTTTCTTTTGACAATCTTTGGTAGTTTCAGTATATACCTCTTACATTTCTTTTGTTAACTTTATTCCTAAGTATTTTATTCTTCTTGATGTCACTGTAAATGCAATCCTTTTCTTATATTTAATGCTTTTGCTTTTTAAAAGATTACCTGATTTGATTCTTATCTTTTTCAGAAATGTGTTGGCAAGTGCATCAGCTGACAATACTGTAATTCTGTGGGATATGTCCTTGGGGAAACCAGCAGCTAGCCTCGCCGTACACACAGACAAGGTAGGGGGACTTAGTGGATCAAAGGAATTCTAAAAAATCTGGGACAAATATTGGCCAAATATAATCCCAAACATTTATATATGGCTTTTTATGTAATTTTATATGGCTTACAAAGCACTTTGACATATTCTGTCATTGGATTTTCACAAAGCCTTTTGTGATAGGTATAATACCCATCTTAGAGATGCAAAAATGAGTGCCCTGTAACATTTTTACAGAGGCTCCTAAAAACGGGTGGTGTGAGGGGAGAGTGTCAGTCACAATGATTTTAAGGAATCTAACAAATCCATTACGCATGCCTCAGGGGTCTAATTCACTAATGCACATTTTGGGATTTCTGGAACATGTGGAGTTGTTCAGATATGTTTGGCTAGTTCTCTTTTTTGCCCAAATATCCTTTAACATTTAAGGGGCAATAAGTATTCTTCCAAACACAGTTTGGGGAATGCTACATTGTGTCTTTGAGTGCCAGTCTTTACTTGGGAATACGGTTTGCCCTTTTGATTATGAAATACATTTATGTTTCTTCAAATAGTACTGAATTTCAAAGGGAAAAATTTATAGAAACACTGCCAACTTGGTTCTTGCCACATATTAGGTAATTTTACCAAGAGCAAATATAGATCTCTTCATTTATGTTTCCTCCCTTTAGGTCCAGACCCTGCAGTTTCATCCATTTGAAGCACAGACTCTGATTTCTGGATCATACGATAAGTAAGAAAGCACATCAGGAATTAGTGTTGCTCTGTTTTTATCCTCTGGAACTAATTTAGAAAATACCACTTAATACCCACACAAGGCCGGACATGATGGCTCATGACTGTAATCCCAACACCATGGGAAGCCAAGGCAGAAGGATTGGGTTGAGGCCAGGAGTTCGAGACCAGCCTGGGCAACATAGTAAGACCTCATCTCTCAAAAAATAGAAAAATTAGCCAGCCATGGTAGGCACACACTATAGTCCCAGCTACTAAGGAAGCTGAGGTGGGAGGATCACTTGAGCCCAGGAGTTTGAGGTTACAGTGAGCTATGACAACACTACTGCACTCTAGCCTGGGCAACAGAGCAAGATTCTGTCTCAAAAAAAAAAAAAAAATACACAGAATATATTAATGAAGTCACCTACATGTTTAAATTGTTAGCACTGCTTATTTTTCCTTTTCAACTCTGGTCCTTTGAGTCTGTAAGGAAACATGGTTTTCTGTCATAATAATGTAACTATAGAACTAGAAGCTGCTTTGATTTTGAGGGCGCATAATTATACCTATTGCTGTGAAACAAACCATCCCAAAATTGAGTGGCTTAAATAAGCACTTATTTCTTACACCTCTGTGAGGTTGAGCTAATCTAGGCTGGATTCAGCTGATAGCTCTGCTAACATGGGTGTGTTCAGACTGGGCCAGAGACCTGTGGTTCTCTTCCTGGTGGTTTGCATCCTCCTGGTCCCAGCAGGCCAGCCCACACCTGTTCTCAGGGCAAGGTCAGAAGCGCAGCAGGGATACCAAGACGTCCTGAGACCTAGCCTCAGAACTAGTACACTTCTGTCTCGTTCTCTAGGCTAAAACTGGTCGCATGGAGCAGGGGGATAGACTTTGAATTTATGGGAAGAATTCCCATGTCACATGACACAGGGCACAGATAGAGGGAGAAGTGAAGAATTGGGGCCACTACAGTTAACCACAGGGGGTTTCCATTTATATCTCTGCTCCTTTTTTTTTACAGATTGGGTCTGAAGGTGGGAGAGACAGCTAGTAGAAGCTGAAACCAACTTCTATCCTTTTGAGGAATGAATGATACGTTTACATTTTTAGTTATGATTCATACAACATTATAATAGTGTTTCTATCCCTTGGTTCCTCTAACATAATAACCTGGTTATAGACAGTAAGTGTGGCTACATTGTGAGTTATCTGGTTCTGAGCTTGACCAGGGAAGGGGACATTAGAGATTGTCCTGGACTTTTGGAATAGGATTCATCTTGTAAGTGGAAGATCTGACCTGGAGGTCAAGAGCACTGTGCCATCAGAGCCACCAGTGCCATCAAGTTTTAGGATCGGAATCTACCCATTAGTGAAACTCAATTCTTTTTTTTTTCCTACTTTATTTAGAACCTTAAAACAGCCTTTAACTGAATCTTGACTTCACAATGCTATTTTATTATATGTAAACTTAAAACATACTGGAGAATCAAACTCTTAAAACCCTAGTTTTGTCTGAATGTGTCCAGGTCAGTGGCTTTGTATGACTGCCGAAGTCCAGATGAAAGCCATCGAATGTGGCGATTCAGTGGGCAGATTGAGAGAGTGACTTGGAATCACTTTTCACCCTGTCATTTTTTGGTAAGAGTATACATGTTACTGTTTGCTTTTCTAGGTTACTAACAACTTATTTTTCCTTAATTCCATAGTAGAGACAATATCTGAGAAGTTTTTCCTGTATTAATAGTGTAAAACTTGCATTTATGGTTAAAAAAAGA
This sequence comes from Mirza zaza, assembly GCA_008750895.1. Taxonomy (NCBI): domain Eukaryota; kingdom Metazoa; phylum Chordata; class Mammalia; order Primates; family Cheirogaleidae; genus Mirza; species Mirza zaza. The sequence goes on along the minus strand of VSMD01103301.1, from coordinate 4,380 downwards.
TTTTTTTCTTAAACAGAATGGTTCAGCCACAGAAAATTAGTGAACATGTAAATGGTCTTGCCAGTTGCCAACCATTCCAAAGTATGCCACATTTTACTTGATTTTGATCATTTTTCTGCAGAGTACTTTGAAATATTAAGCATAGTTAAAATTATTTTTATGTTTTTAATGGTTAAATCAAAGAAGATACTCTTTTGTATAAATCCTCATACTTAAATGGAGCTCTAGTGATGAGAATGCCAGCCTATTTAATAGCTGTCTTCCAAGTTGGGGGGGGGGGGGAGGAATGTAAGACCTTTCTGTAAATGCCCGTCTTGTCTGTAGAATAACAGTTTTCTGTGTAGCATCACAAAATTCCACTGATAGTTCAATACATGGAAAAATAAAATCCCAACTTTTATCCAGAAGGGAAGATAGAAGAAATTCATGTTTCCCAGTCTTCCTAAAGTAAATATGTAGTGCTTTGCAAAGGAGGGAAAGAGTCTCTAAAAAATAGCTTTCAAAAAAGATGTGGACAGTTTTAACAAGGTTCCTGAAGTAAAGATTCTGAGACATTTAGTGTCTCATCCTTATTAGAGGCAATGCTGTTCCCAGCCATGCTGCCTGAAGCCAGATTCCATTTTACAGTTGTCAGGAATGAAGTTCCAGTTGTATCTGCATGTTGTACTTTGGCTCTCAACAGTCTGGCATATAGATTTCCTAAGGTTATTAGCTAACATATGGTCATAGATACTAAAATCACATATTCAGGGAAGTGGGAGATAAAATGGTTCACTTCTCCCTCCAGTCTCAAAGGAAAAGACCACCCTACTCTTCTCCTCCCCAGCCCAGCCTTCAAGACTCCTCAGTTGTCCTTCCTTTATCCTTTTTTCTTATACTGGTTACTGCCCTTGGCCTGTATACAGGCTCAGGTCTCTCTCTCTCTCATCCTTGACTCTGTCTGTCTCTTAATTCCTTCATTTCCTTTCCCTTTTTTGATTGTGTAAAAACCCTCTCTAATCAGCCATTCTGTCCTTATCTGATTGAATTTCTCTGCTTCCATTTCTTGAATTTCTCTGACAGTGTTGATCTTCCCTGACCCATTTCTGTGGGCTCCTCTAATCAGCCTGCACCTGGAATAGCTGTGCTTACCAGGCCGCTGCTCTCAACACACTGCTCTTTTAACTTTACACTCCCAGGTGTATCTGCTATGTTCAAGGATGTAACTCACATCTGCTTCCACATCCCTAACCCCATTCCCTGCTGCTCACCATAGCTTCATGCTTATATCCAGAGGCCTAATAGACACGTCAATTGAATTAGTCCATGTGGGTGCAAACTCAGTTTCTCCAAAAGTAAATTATGTCCATGTTAATTTCTAATTATATTAGAAATAAGTCAGATACATAGCTGGTTACATAGATATATAGCTCCGCCAATAAGTCAGATACATAGCTGGTTTTTACTGTAACTTACACTTTTTACCCATTGCTGAAGTTTATTGTCATGTAGCATGATCTTGCCCATCTTTTTACTCTTTCCAGGCCAGTACAGATGATGGCTTTGTATATAATTTGGACGCACGTTCAGATAAGCCAGTTTTTACACTTAATGCCCACAATGATGAAATCTCTGGTGAGCAAGAATAGTGTTTCTTTTATTTTTATTAACTTAGGATGAAGTAAATCTATATTTTAAAGTGAGATTCTCTGAACTTATCTTCCTATAGGTCTTGATCTAAGCAGTCAAATCAAGGGCTGTCTTGTGACTTCTTCAGCAGACAAATATGTGAAGATCTGGGACATTTTAGGAGACAGGCCAAGTCTAGTTCATTCTAGGGACATGAAAATGGTAAGAATTTCCCTGGGCATCTTTGTTTTGTTTAGTTTATTCTGTTTCTAACCTTGTCTTCCTCTGAGCATCACTGCATTAAAGAATATGGATGTGTTAAGGGGTTCATTTTGAGCTTAAGTCAAATTTGGTGGGAGTTTTATCACTTGGGACAGTTTGGAGGAATTTAGTGACTCTCCTTTTCCAACTCACATGATTAACAGTTGCTTGGTAAAACGAAGAAGGAATAGAACACTGCTCAGCTCTTCAAAATCATATATATGTGTGTGGGTGTATATACATAAAAATGGAAAGGCAGGTTACAGAATCAATTTTTAGGACCATCCCGTGTTTACGTTTAAATACCTAATTGCTGGCCGGGCGCGGTGGCTCAAGCCTGTAATCCTAGCTCTCTGGGAGGCCGAGGTGGGCTGATCGTTTGAGCTCAGGAGTTCGAGACCAGCCTGAGCAAGAGCGAGACCCCATCTCTACTATAAATAGAAAGACATTAATTGGCCAACTAATATATATAGAAAAAATTAGCCGGGCATGGTGGCGCATGCCTGTAGTCCCAGCTACTTGGGAGGCTGAGGCAGCAGGATTACTTGAGCCCAGGAGTTTGAGGTTGCTGTGAGCTAGGCTGACGCCAGGGCACTCACTCTAGCCTGGGCAATAAAGTGAGACTCTGTCTCAAAAAAAAAAAAAGAAAAAAAGTAAATACCTAATTGCTTAAATGCTTATATTTAAATCTAGCAGATTATATCCCAGAAAATGAACAGTGGTTATCTTGCTGAGAGATTTTTATATTTTTTTGTTCATATTTTCTGTGATTCATATGTATTATCTATTAATACAATTGTAAAAAAGAAAACATTAGAAGTTTTAAAAAGACTTATTAGTGCCCTCTGGTATGATTGTCATTGTTTTAAGGAGAGCTAATGTTTCTGGGAATACATAGCAGATTAGATTAAGGAATCTAATAGAATGATAATGAAGATGAGAGACCTGAGTGGTCAGAACATGTACATGTCCCCATGGAATGGCCATCATGTTGAACTTGTCCGGCTTCGTAGGGCAGTAATATCTCTTGCAACTTGACCATCAGCTACATCTGCAGTGGGCTTGAAAGAGATACTAGTGAGTTGGTTTTGAGTAAACATTTTAAGTCGTAGGTTCTTAGAGATAACAGTAGGGCTTTCTGGAAAGATAGAAATCACTGACTTGCTGTTTCTTTTCTCTCCAGGGAGTTCTCTTCTGTTCTTCATGTTGCCCTGATTTGCCATTTATTTATGCCTTTGGAGGTCAGAAAGAAGGGCTTCGGGTCTGGGATATAAGCACAGTCTCGTCAGGTAAGAAGCTTTAGTATCTGTTCTTTTTGAATGAGTTCTGTAGGGACTAACACAGAATGTGTGTGACTTGAATACATTAGGTAGAGAACAAGCTAGTATGGTCTGTGTAGGAAATAGATAAGATCAAATGTAATTTGGAAGTGTTCATGTTCACAAATAGTTTGTCCTCACGCTTTTAAGTATAGATCATTTAAAAATATAACTTCCATATTCAGAGAATTATCCAATTAAAATTTTTAAATTGAAAGATCTTCTGAGAAAGCTGGAAGAATGGCCTTTCCCCTTACTAATGTGAATAAGCCTGTCCTTTTCTCAACTACATTCTACAGTCCAGCTTTCCTGAGGGTGCCACTCCCCGCAGGGGATCCTGGCTGCTTATTTATTACTTTCAGGTTGTCTAGTGTGTGCTATAGACACAGGTAATATATCCACACTGTATGATTCCTGATCTCTCTCTGGGTTATTCTTGGGGTGAGGTGTGTATGTATAATCCAAAAAGTTCTATGCTGGTTATGATACAGAGAGAAACATTCAGAAGTAGAATGAGGGAAGGATAGAGTCACTGTTATAAAGGAAGGGCAGATTAGATAAGTCTTATAGCAAACAAAGTAAAGCACAAAAAAAAATTGGACTATTACTTCATTCAGAACATAAAACTTGAGTTGTTTTACTTTCTCATTTATAAAGTACTAAAATATATTTTCATAGGCAAAATTTCTGCTCTACAGTCGAACCTCATTGCTCATTTTTGCATTTTATGGTCATTTTATATTGTAGACTCTTAATTTCCTGATCTGATAGTTTAACTATTTGTGTTTTAGTAAATGAAGCATTTGGAAGAAGAGAGAGGCTTGTTCTCAGCAATGCAAGAAATTCATCTATTAGTGGTCCTTTTGGGAGCAGGAGCTCAGATACACCAATGGAGTCTTAAAGATGATCATATAATTTCGTGTTTTATTAACCTGAACTGAGAGTTTTAAAAGGTGGCCTAAGACTTCCTACTGCCTGACATTCCTTTCTGCAACTGTGGAGATAGAGCCAGTCTTTGTGATTACATTTCAAACAGGTGACATATAGGGCTCTTGTTGCATTTCTTATAAAGAATAAAAAAGATTTTAAAAAGTAATTCCTTAAACATGCCATCTGTCACAGGTAGTCTAGGTTTGTAAAATAGGTGGTAGAGTTTTAACCACTTTGGGACCAGCGTTGACTATAGTCGATA